>JABUQX010019744.1:0-12500 GCA_015478945.1 Trachelipus rathkii
AGAAATTAACATTTTGGGATGAGTAAAATAATAAAAAAAAAATTTAAATTATTTTTAAATGTGAATGTAAAAATGCTGAATGACATTGTTTTTTGTAATTTTTAATAATATTAAGAAAACAAAATATTTAACGTTAATTTTTCTTGTTTACAAATAAATATATAAATGACTCAAAAAAAATCATCTATCTAAAAATATGGAGAAAAACTAATCAGATTTGAATATCATGGAACAAATAAGATGCAAGCATTCTGTATATATAATAATGGAGTTGTATTTATCATTTTCATGATGGAAAAGTAAATCAAAGGTAAGCCATGCAAAAAAAAAAAAAAAAAAAATAACCAATTTTAATAAAATCACTTATTATATTTAATAGCTTGACATTAAATAAATTCATTATACGCACAAACAAATTTAATTAAATTTAATAAACCTATATAAATTACCTTTAGCTTTCACAATCTGCAATAATAAAAAAACAAATAACTAAACTTTTTATGATACTATATATATTTATATAAAATTATATACTAATAGAATAGTATATAAATAAAATATATATATAGGTCGTTATTATTATAGTTAGTGTGTTGGTAGTGATATGGATTATGGTTATATGTTATATATATTTATATATATATATATATATAGTATATATTAGTATATATATAGTATATATATATATATAATATATATATTATATATATATATATATATCTATATATTTATATTATATATATATATATTATATATATATATATAATATAATATAGTAATATATATATATATAGTATATATTAAGTATATATATAATACTATATTATATATATAATACTATATATATTATATATTATTATATATATATATAATATTTATAATATATAGTGAGAATTAGATAATATATATGGTATTATATTACCGATGTATAGCACTGCGTGAGGGGAGTTCACTAAATATAATATAGAGTGAATCTTCTTACGATTGCATAAAATACAAGAGGGTATTATATATATATCATATATATCGGTATATATATTATATATATTATTATATACTATATATATCTAGTATATGTACTATGCAAAGAAGATAGATATTATATTATATAATATAATATAGAAATGTGGATGTGCTTAAAGTAGGAGGAGTAAGTTGATTTATTTGTTAACGAGCGGATATGGTGGAGATGAAGAGGGTGATGAAAAGCGGTTAAAGGTTAGAAAAAGAAGCGTGGTTGAATCTGTACTAAAACAAATGATGAAGTTTCAAAAGAAGATGTCTTGGAATTATATAAGGAGGAAAAAAGAAATAGCTAAAGGTGTATACGGAGGAGAAAACAAGAGGTAAATGAACAGTTTGGAGAAGGATGAATGGGACTTACAAGGAAATAGAAGCTCTTCTGAGGAGCGCGAAAGTTAACGAATTAGAATAGGGAATACTGCTTAGAAGTAAATGAATAGGGATGGTTGCTTTTGTAACTGATGAAATGGAATGTAGGGGAGTTGTGGAAAGAACACTTTTGAAAATCTGTATAATATTAACAGTAATGAGGAGGTGTTAGTGAATGTGTGTGGTTTGATGGTGCAAGAGAGGAATAGGGATTGTTATTTTGGGGATTGCAGGTTATTAGTAATGGGAGTGATTGTAATGGTTAATGGTGAAGCAAGTTGAAGAAATGGTAAGTCTGCAGGTATAGGTGAAATTACTGAGTGAAATGATCAAGAGCGAGGCGAGATGGTGATTGATTTAGATTTGGGAAGTTGTGTAATAAACGGCGTTTATGGAGAGGGTAATAGTTCCAATCGGGATTGGGAGAGAGCGTAATAGTACCCTTGTATAAAGGTAAGGGAGACAAGGGGAACTGTAGAAATTATAGGGGAATTAAGTTTATTGAGGTGTTGTAGGAAGGATACCTGCTGGTATTTTGGTCGAAAGAAGTTGCGTCGAGTGACTGAAGGGACCTGATTGTGAAGAGCAAGGTGCGTTTAGGAGTGGTTAGAGGAATGTGTGGTCAAATCTTTACATTGAATACAATGATTGAGAAAATGAGGAGAAGAAGAATATAATTATATTTAGTTTAATTAAGTTATTTAGGTTTTATAGATAGAGTTAATAGGGAAGCTTTATGGCAGGTTTAGTGATTATGGTGTGGTGGTAGGCTTCTGATGGAATAACAGAAGTATGTATGACGATAAGTGAAGCGTGGTTGTAAGAATAAAATGGTGTCAATGTTGATTGGTTTAGGATTAATAGGGGAGTGAGGATGGGTTGTGTTATGTCTCCTTAGGTTATTCAATTTTGTATATGGATGGGGGTTCTGAAAGAATTCGAGGTGGGGATGGCAGGAAATGGTGTTAGATAGATGATGGAGAATGGAGATGGAGTGGAGGATGCCCTACCTATTGTATGCGATGATTTGGTTCTTGTTTGGCAGTTCTGAAGAGAGTTTGAGAGGATGTGTAGAGATTTGTCAGGGTATGTAAAAGGAGGGGTTAGAAAGTAAACGTGAATAAGAGTAACGGTTATGGTTGGTGGAGTGAGGACAAGTCTTTCGGGAAGTGTGAAGTTATTATAGATGGTGAACAGAGCAGCTGGAAGCAAGTGTCTGAATTTAAATATTTAGGTATGTGTTGGCATGAAGAGGGAACGGCATGGATATATGGTGGATAAAAAAAGAGTTGTGAATGGCAGGAAGGGTGGCTGGTGCAATTAGATCGTGCTGTGAGTGTAAAAGGGACTTTAAGGTCTTGAGCTGCGCTAGAGTCTTGCGATGAGGGTATGTTGGTTCCGTGTGTGTATTAGTGATGGTTAGTGAGACTGATGGTCTTGGAAAGAATAAGATCCAAAGGTTGGCAATGTGTTTCAGGTGGACGAATCTTAGGTGGCACTGCTAGGTGTGAAAAAGAATTAATTAAGTGAGGAATGAACGTATTAGAGAGTTGTGGTGGTGTGAGAAGGGTAATGAGAGAATTAATGAAAGTATGTTGAGATTGGTTTTGGTCATGTGGAAAGGATGAAGAGTCGTTGTGTTAAGCCGGATGTATATGGGAGAAGTGTGTTGGAACCGGACCGTCTGGGAAGACGATTAGAGAAAGTGGATTGAGTCGTGACGAATGTCTGAAAGGAGAGAAATGTGAGTTTGGGCAAGGCGAGAAATAAAGGTGGCATGGATAAGGAGAGAAATGGCGGGGTTTGTATGGGGGCATGGGTTTGGCACATCCTTGCAGTGGATGAGACCGGCTTAATGACGATTATTCATAGTGAGGTCCGTCGCGGTCTCTATGATTGCTTTAGGGTGGATTCTTCTGTCTGTGAGAGCTCTCATTCTAAAGTTAACTGTACAGAGGGGGCGGGTAAGGCTAGGGGTTTCTTTCGCGTTTGTGATGCTTCTCTACTTGCTTTTCTTTTCGATGCTTGTAAGCACTTACGCTCCCAACTTGCCTTAACATTTTTACTTGGAAGAAAGAAAGAAAAGAAATATTTATATATATATATATATGTATAATATATATATTTATATATTATTATATATATATATATATAATAATGTATATATTTATATATATATATGATATATATACGAACTATATTAGATATAATTAAGTCTATTTGGTATATATGATATAATATATACTATATAATATATATATATATATATACGTATTATATATATATATACTATAGTACTATATTATAGTATACAGTAGATGATATGTACTATTATATCTTATATATATATAGTCATATATATATATAATATATAATTGTTATATTATAGTGATAATACATATATATATACTATATATAGTTATATAACTAATCATTATATATATATATATTATTAATATTATAGTATTATATATATACTATTATAATATAATTAAGTAAACCACCACCTGGCACGGGCGAGCCTTTTCATAGGAGGGCGGAAAAAACATTAAAAAACCCAACCCTATTCAAAGCCTAAGTCGAAATCTTTCTAGGTGAGCGGAGACGTGGCGTTTAAAGAGGGGAAGATTAAATATGTTAGAATAAATGTACAGAAGAAGGCAAGGAGTTTCCACAGAAACAAGAATGTAGTCAGGAAAGAAGATGCTAGCACGAACGAACAATGTCTATGTTCTCATATACTCTACACTTGCAAAACTCATGCGAGAGAAGGCACCCTTGTATTGGTTCGAGGGCGATCGTGATCGTCAATGGAGGTGGAAGTGGCGGCGTGCCAACTCCTGAGCATCTTCCGTTGTAGTATGCCTATAGAAAGAGATAGTGCTCGCCAGCGTCACGTCGCAGAGATAGAGGGTCAAGAGAGTTAGATGTAGGGGACAGTTTCTTAATCTTTTAGCCCTAAACTCAAACCTATCCATAGTAAGGGTGGAGCGGAGCCCCCCCAAAATGTGAGAACAGTATCAACAAGGGCGAATATAGGCCCTTATTCACAACTGGAGTAGCTTGTGCAGAGGTAAGAAATTCCCGGCAACTTGAACAGACTCCAGCTGTTCTTTGCAGGCGACTTTAGCAACACGCATTTGAAATTGAGGTTTTCAAGACACATTTTTTGTTTATGTTATAGACAAAGATATTTATATTGTCAACAGTAGGAGAGACGGTTATGAGAGCCGGTACGAAGGAAATAGGAAAGTTGGGAGGTGTTTTGTGAAAGGGATGATGGTAAGAAGTATAGTTTTAAGATTGAATTTACATAATTGGTGGGACCCACGGAAATCCCATACAGATGAACAAGAATAGAATCGGAGAAGCTTGAAGACGAGAGGCAACTCTAGAATCAAAAGAGGGAGCAGATTTGTAGAAGTAGAGAGGAGTGGAAGAGTTGAGCTCCATCGGACAATCAGATTAGATAAGATATACACAAGGGTAGGTCAGTTAGTACACACGCTCAGGATTAAAGTGAGATGATGAGCTTGCGGAACACACAATTATTAACGGATTGTACGAAGAGAAGTCGGCTCCGATATAAGCGAGGTGCTGATGATTAGGAGCGATCGGAGAGAAAACTAGACGAGTAAGCAAGAGAAGGAGGATACCCAAAGGAAGGGAGTTGAGAGAGCACTGAATGCGGTGCACCATAAACCGATCAAAAGTTTGGATAGTGTCAGGACCACACCGTAAGACTCCATGGTTCCTAAGGGCTGAAGCCATGAAATCAGTAGTTTAGGAAAGTAGTCACCGTAGTTGACTGCGACGACGAAAGCCATACTGAGACATGAAAGAAGGGCAATGGAGACTCAGATGATCGGAAATGGGAGTTAGAAGAGTTTTAAAACGATTTAGATAGAGGACGAAGTAGAAAGTAGCCCCCCCCCCTCTTTTTTTTAAAATAAGTCGGGGCGCTTAAAATATTTTTACAACAATAGTTGGAGAATCAGAGTAGCTACGCTATTTTTGGGTCAGCTGAAAATATGCTCGCTTCCAGCACTGAGAGAAGACAAGTATTAGTATTAAGACATAGAGAGTAAGTTGAACGAGGACAGGCGCAAGCTCAAAGCACGACTTCTCAAAACAGGGGGAGGATGACATCACGGGCCATCTGCCTTCCTGGACGGTTCATGTAGATCTTCAAGATCACTCACATTCGGATCGATCGTGTGTTATCGCACTGAATGATTACGATGTTGGAGTATATTCACCTAGAGAGTGGCAGACATGATATGTAAAGAGAGAGAGGGATAGCAAGATGTTTACCGGTCAAAGTTCTGAGGTCATTGGATTGAACTTAAAGGAGATCGCGTATGATGATAGGGCGATCTCAGTCAGAGCCAGCGATTATTAGATTGGAGGATTGGATATAGACATTTTTCATGGAAGAATGTGCTTGAGGTATGACATTTGGATTACTGAAGGTTCCATACAATAGTTTTTTGATTAGGGTGTAGGTGACAAGACCAAAGTTAAGATTTAATATGATAGAATTACTATATCTTCGTAGTGGAAGAGTGCGCTATAGAGCTGTAGATATAGGTTCATTAGGACTGTCAGTACTGCAAACGATTGTCCGGCAGAATGAAATTAGTAAGGAGTGATAGGAGAATGAGTTTTCCACCCCCGACATGTCAATGTCTCTTTCTTGAATGGAGCGAGAACAAGGCTACAGTCGAACATGGATTTTTGGATGGAAATTAGCTTTAGCTGAAGATGGAATGAACATGCTTATCTCATCGGCGATCACGGCCCCTACCTTTAGCGGTGACCGACGGCATCCCGAGTTCAAGCAGATTCATTCCAAGAGTAGTTAGCCAAAAAACAACGCAATATCCCCAAGCCCGATTATAGTGCCAGAAATTACGTTTGGGCAAGGTGGAGCTGCTGAGAAAAAGTTTATTATGAATTTCAATAAGCTACAAGATTTGTGTGGAGTCAGTAGTTACAATAGGGGGAGAAATTGGTGTAATTTATATGCGAGAATGAGTAGTTAGGTGAAACATAGGTTCAATGCGTAAGTTCAGAATTTGGTTAGGCGATCTGGAATATCTGTAGGTTCCTTTTATTTAACTGTTCCAGATCGTTGAGATATTTGAATGTTGGTTGCGCTTCCTCCCTTGCCTGCACTCAGTGTGAGAGGGAGCCAACACTCAGTGTGGTGTACGTTAGAATCGTCCCTAAATAGAGGATCTGGAGATTTGATTGGGAAGAAAGTCAACGTCTCATGAGAAGTAGTAAGATAGTAAAAAGAACGTGAAAATCTGTTCATTAGACACAAGAAAATAGTAGTAGTAGGGAGGAAGATTTTTAGCACAGAACATGCAAGTTAGGAGATTCAAGATTCTCGAGACGTGTTACAGGAGTGTTTTATGTTAATGATATCAGTTACATGACACCACCATGTTAGCACGGAAATTATAGAAAAAGTTATAGTTAGAGATATATAGTTTATTTGAAAATGATCCCGGCCAGCTGGGTTTAGCAACTAATAATAAAATGTTAGGCTGAGAGTTGCAGAGGTGATATTCCACAGACTCTGATTAGCGCAGGCCACGAACGTTAGCAAAGTCAATAGAACCGAGCTGCGCCACCCTCGGGACGGCCGGGCTGTTCTCTAATTTTTAGCCTGGGGCCGGGATTAGCTATTAAATTTAGAAATCGTACGTCAAAAACACTGGAAAGTCTTCAAAACTTAGGATGAAAATATAAATATAATTTCAATTAAAACGTTAATAATTTAAATTGTATAAAAAAGGAATAACGACATTTTAATTAATTCAATTAAATTAATATTTTCGAAAGAAAATTTTTAAAAGAATAATTGAGATTTAGAAACGAATAAGCCTGGTATTATTCAATTTTGTTTTTCTCGTATTTATATATATATATAATAGTATATGATATATGATATTATATATATATATTTATAGTATAATATATATAGTTATATATATATATTATATATCACTATTATATATATATATTATATATATATATATATATATATATAGTTATATATATATATTCTGTAGTATAGTATATATATATTATACCTACTATATACTATATACCTAGTATGTATATATATATTATATATAATATCAATATACTATATATAATATATATTATAATAATAGTATTATATTTATATAGTTATCTATAGTAGTTAGTATATATATATATATATATATATATATATATATAAATATTTATATATATATAGTATTTATATATATACTATTATACTATTATTCAGATATTATACGGTATATATATATATTATATATATATATACCCTATATATATATATACTTACATATATATATATAATAGTATATACCGTACGTATTATAAGCTACGTTCTCAGTATATATACAGGGTATATAAGTAGTACTATATGTAATATATAGCTATAAGCAATATTCATGCATGCTAGTACGTATATATAAGGTATTATACGTATATATATTATATATATACTATATTATATATATATATTATATATATATATATATATACTAATTATATTATATATATATATTATATTATAATATATATTAATATATATATATATATATACTATATGATATATAGTAATATATTTATATCTTATAATTATACTTTTAAGAACTACTTTTTTGTAGTGATATAATTTACTTTAGAGAGGAAGCTTTGGATTCTTTTTTAGTATTAAGCTTTACTGTCCTTCATTTCATTAATCATGTACACCAACTACCAAATCTCCTTTGAGAGAGACTTTTTTTTAATGAATAAATTTAAAAAGGAAAGCTATTTTCGTCCCGACACGCGACCTCTTCAGGCTAAATGACTGGATTTCTTTCTTGATCTTCATCAGTTAAAGTGTTTTTCAGTTGGTCTGCTATTTCTTCATGAATGTTGTTGAAATATTTTGATGTTTTCAGATATTCATTTTGTATAAATCTATCTTAACTTCACGGGGATGCTTATTGTAGTTGTTTCTATTATAAATGCAAAAGGATTCATGATGTTTGCGATGGTTGTGTGAATTGATATTCATGAATCATCTTTTATATTTTATTGATATAGTGGTGAGTGCGTGTGTTACGCCTATGGCTTGTTAAAGCTGAATTTATGCTGTCCTTTGTTTGTAATATTTGCGTGATTTTTTCTTCTTTGCAAATTATGGTTTCACCTATATTGTTTTATTGCAAGGTATTGCAGGGGAGTGTGATATATACAGCTTTGGGGGAGTATTTTCTTTTCGTTTTGGGGGTTTTGAGAATGTTTTTAAGGTGATGGTATTAGGGATGGAATGAGGGTAATCTTTTTTGGTAATATTTGTTTAACGAATATAATGGTAATTGAAGAGGTAAAAAGGAGGTGTTGCTTTTTTTCGGGGGAAAGGTGCTATAGTACATCTTTTTTGCTTTGTTAATGCTTTATGTGATGAAAAACTCAGGATAGTAGAGTTGATTTGAAGTATTGTGGATGTATTTAGTTCTTGTGCTAGAAGACGGGGAGAGCATATTACGAAAGGCACTGAGAAATAGAGATGACAGAACAATAATTTGTGTTTGGGGAGATGATTAGATAGGGTCCAATGTATATGTGTTGGTGGATATTTTGGTTTTCTATATTAGTAAATTGCAAATAGTTTATTCCATGTGATTTAGGTATCGAGGAAGGGGATATGAGGTTTGTTGGAGAAGGCATTTTTATCGTATACTGAACTGAAGGATGAATAGAGTTATATAGTTTGAGGGACTATTAGGGTTTGGGTGTTGTGAGGGGAGGGAGACAAAATGGTCATCTACAATCTAATCCATACTATTGTTGGTAATAAAGGTGGAGTAAAATATGATATTTGTTAGTTTCATAGTATACTGTTATTGAGTATGGGAAACAGTGGGGATCCCATACTCAGGCCGAAAGTTTGTTTGTCATATTTGCCATTAAAATGAAAGAAGTTATGTTTTAATGAGAGATTGGCCTTCCCGTTTCATATGTTAAAACAGCTCATTAATCTATCATTTACACATAACTTCTTTCATTTTAAGTGCAGGGTAACAAACGGGGGGACCACAGGAATTGCGAACTTAGGCGGCTATCCACAAGCGCGCACCAACGTGTTCGCTGTTTGGGATAGCCAGCATTCAAGTTCGATTTCCTGTGGTCCCCGTGTTACCCCCTGCATGGGATAAAGCAGCGATATATATAATATATATATATATATATATATATTATTATATATATATTATATATATTTATATAATAATATATAGTTAGATATATAGATACTATATAGTATATATATATATAATAAGTACATATAATATATATATATAGAAGCGGTATATTATATATATATATATATATATAATTATATATATATAGGTATATATTATATATATATATATATATAGTATTCTGTATATAATATATATTAATATATATTATATATATATATATATATATAATATATATATATCATATATATTACATAATTGTATTTAAATTGTTATTTAGACCAATTTATTTAAAATTTTTCACGAATTTGTTTAAAAATGGTATAATAGTTGTTCTGTTAGAGATTAGTAGATGAAAGGAGTACCAAAACTATTTATGGTGCAGTTTCAAAAAACATTAAATGAGTTAGTGATTTTGATGATAAAATGCAAAACTATTTAAATTTAGAGTTTAGTAATGAGTTTCGATCGTCTGAGAGTATCTTGCAGACAACAATATGTATCTCTGAAACAACATCTTTTTGGAAAATATCCATAAGAAACAATAGTTAGGATTTAAGAGGAAATAAACTTTAGCACTATTTGCTGTAGTTTTCCCCCGGTATCTCACATGGAACTTATTTCCAGGAAATCACTTGTTGAAATTGTCATTTGAAAATGCTTTGGTTTTCAATTGAGAATCAATTACTAAATTTGGTGATAGCAATTCACAGATAACTACATTCCCCTGTGAAGCTTAGATTTTGGACATGTTCTCTGCATCTAAATAAGAAAGGTGAATAACTGGCAGCAGCCGTTAAATCAAAAGTTAAGAAATGGTGGAAAATAGGAATGAATTTTTTGAGCTCTGTTTACGATGTTGTGAATTACACTGCCCTGAGAAAAGTACTAAAATCATTGAATACAGAATATACTTTGATATTGGAATTTGCTAAACTAAAAGAAAGAAGTGTTTTTAGTACGCTAAAGTGGAAAAGTAAAAAATATAAGCTTACTTCCTGACTCTGGACAAGACAAAAATTGCACAGAATTCAATAGTGTCAGATGCTGATCAGATTAAGGCCACTTAGTAAAGAAAAGCGTCTTACAATATTAGGAAAAAATAAGGGGTACATTGTGAGAATTGAAACATTGAAAAAGTGAAACATTTTTTGATTGATCGATGGAAACGTTAGAATGTTGTGAAGTAAAAAAGACTTTACAAGTGATTATAAATGTTGGAATATAAAGTCTCAGAAAATTACAAAAAGCTTTTATTGATAGAGGAATCTTACTGATCTTGTATGTTATGGCTTTCTAAAAATCCTCATCGGAATATAAATTTGGTGAGATCCAAGTTTTGTGAATGGTTCCGCGCAAATGGTGGTATTTGTGCCTGGTCGCCAGGTACACACTTGTGTTTTTGCATTTATCACCAGAACATAAAACTAATGATTGATGGTGTCAAACTCAATGTCAACTATAAAGAGTTTTTCGATGTATTAGTGTGTGATAGTAATAATTATAACTGTATGATGCGTTTGTGTGAAGAATGTTCTGATAAAGGAGTGATTCTTGAAATGTTTAAAGGGTTAGAGGAGGAAATGCCTGACAATGTAGAGTTTAAGCAATGGGTGACAACATACAGGGCCGAAATGGTAGTCATAAAAAGTCAAGATGAATATTTTGAATCGCTGGTTGAAAAATTGGCAAACCTTAAAAGTCACCATTACATTTACAAAATTCAAGGACAGTTTTTGAAGGAGAAGAAAGAAACTATTTCTGAAAATAAATGCATAATCTTGGCTGATTTTACAGAGAATTACACGTATGTAGCCCAGGATGAAATTCAAGGGTGTCATTGGGTCAATGACCAACTAACTGTGCATCCATTTGTTTTATATTGTATAGATGAGAAGAGTTGGAGTTGCGATGGAGTTGGAGGAACAACAAAGCGTGAACTAAGTAAAGTCAGCTTACAAAGGACAACGACAGATCAAATTCTTAATGTAGAGCAAATGTACTCCTTCTGCAAAGAAAAAAATAAAGGTATTACTTATTTTCACGTAAAACAAGAATAAATTTTTACACATCTTGAAACACTTAAAACCAGATTTGAAAATTGTTTGAGAATCAAAGGAACAAAAAACTTTCATAAATTCCATCGAGTTTCAGAAAACATAATTAGGTGCTACCCAACGTCAAAAACGGACATTTTCGAAGATCATTATGTCAGTAAAATTGTTTCATTAAGTTTGGACACAGTGATGCATATATTTTATAATCCTGAGGACATTAAAAACGGTATCCACGAATCCGTTGTGATCGAGGTGAATGCCAATGAAAAATTATTTTAAAAAACTATCACTACCTCAAACTAAAAATTCAGCAAAGTAGACTTATTACATTCAGGAACATCAGAAAAATAACGTACTTGCTATAGTCATTAATACGGGAAAAATAAATTAAATAATATTATTAGTATAAAAATATATATATATTATATACTTTATTATTATAAATATAATAATACATATATATATAAATTATATATGATATATATATAAATATATTATATATATATTAATAATATATATATATTTTTTAAATTTTATATATATAATTATTATATATATAATTATATTAATATATAATATTATATATATATATATATATATTATAATATATATATATATATATATTAAATTAAATTAATATACAATATAATCATTGAAGCACATTTGCAATTTAAATTTGCTAATTAGTAATCAGTAATTATATATGTTTATAAACTTTTAATTATATTGTTTAGTTTAAAAACTACTTTCTTTCACTGTAGTAGGAACATAT
>JABUQX010019744.1:15000-39932 GCA_015478945.1 Trachelipus rathkii
ATTATGGGATATAGCTCATCTGGATCAAATGCTCGTAATGAAATGTTTGTATGCACATATTTCACCGTCCACAATCATTTTACTCTTATCGATTTCTTCCATTACTTGAACATTCTAACTACTAATGTACTTGAATGTTCATTTGATTTTTTGACGATTTTAAGATAGTCTAAACGTGGAACTTCTAAGCTATTTTCTCTTGTTTTTTTCTTACAAATCTCTATCTGAACTTCACTTCTCCTATCTTATCCGTTGTACAGTTAGGATTAGAACCGTAAAAACCTTTTAAAGAAGGTTGGACTAAATTCTGCGCATGTCTGATAGAAACGGTGGAAACCAAAACTCTTTCCAAAACATTCTTTGTCATCTCGCTGTTTCTATTTCAAAATTACTATTTTCTGTTCTTACTGGAATTAATTAACATTGAAAAACAAAAAAAAAAAAATTTTAATAAAAATAATTCAAAATTAAAATAAATTAACAATAATTAAAAACCTAAAAGAATGTATAAGATATAAAAATATATAAATATATATTTATATATAAATATATAAATTATATATATATATATATAATTAATATAATATTATAATAATTATATTATATAATATACATACTATATATATAATAATATAATATATATATATAATTATATATATATATAAATATAATACTATTAATAATATAATATATAGAGTACTATATATATATACTATATATAAAAGATATATAAATATTATAGATTATATAAATATATATATAATATAATATATATATATATATATATATATATATAGATGTATAATACTATTATAATAATATATATATATAAATATATATAATATATTATAATATATCTATATACTTATATATATATATTATAATATATATATTATATATATAATAATAATATATTTATAATATTATATATATATATTATATATTATATATATATTTATAATATATTTTTATAAATATATATATTTATATATATTATATATATATATATAATATAATATATTTATAGAAAAGCATAATTTTAGGACATTTTGAATTAACTTATATTTCAAATTTTTTATATCACTGATTTCAAAATTCAGCCCAAAATTCGGGGCTACGTATCCTGCAGCAGTTCTAGAATAGGAACCAAATTAAATAATATTTATAATTCCTTCTTCATTATTATTTAATATAAATTTAATTATTAAAATTTACTTATAAATTAAATATTACAATTTACTTATTTATATTCTCATTTTAAAAGATATGTGTAAAGAGTACATATATTATTTCAAATTTAAATATATTTGTTAAATTATAAATTATGTGGTATAATTCGAACGAAATAACGCCATACCTTATTAATATACGGTTAACGTACATGGTCAATTTCTACGTTTGTGAGTTTTGTTATAATAAAAAGTAAAATTTACCCTATGAAAGAGAAATAAGTTATTCAATTAAAGTTGTGTAACTCGATAAATTTTATTCTTTTTTTAATTTTTATTATATTTAAGTTTTAAACAATTTATTTATTATTAACTTATTATTATTAAAAAATTTTCTGTTTTCAATATATTATTTTTATTTATGTTATTATGTATTAATAATTACATTAACCAAGAGAATAATAATTTGTCAACCAGTGTGGTTTATATTCAAACTACTTCGGGATATTAATCATATTTTAATTGAATTTTATCATAGTTAGTTAGTTATTATTTATCTATTTTGGTTAGGTTAGGGTAAATTAGGTAGTTAATTTAGGTTAGTTAGTTAGTTTAGAGTTGAGTTTAGTATTAAGTAAATAGTAGGTAAAAGATTACATAGCTAGATTATGGGTGATTTAGTTATGCATTAGATTAAGAAAAGTTAATTTATTGTTAAAAAATAAATCTTTTATTTTCAAGTTTGCTAATGCGCTTCATATAATATAATGCATGGTGGACAAAACATACGGTGGAAAATACAGAAATGTTATCAAAATTTGAAAGGTACGTGGATTTTTCAAATATAACTAAAAAAACAAAAGGACAATAAAGAAAGGTTGCATTCAATTCATATAATTGCGATATTCGTGAGTAAAAGAAAATTAAGAAAAAAAATCTTCAAGAAAGTTAAGAAATTGTAGATTATTAACATATATAAAAACCCAAAAAAAAAAACCCCCCAAATATAAATCATATTATAATATATATATATATATATATATATATACTATATATAATTATAGTATAATATAATATAATATATATATATATATATATATAATATATAAGATATATAATATTATTTTTAAAGAATGTAATTTACAATTCTTAAAATTTAACTTTTCATTAAAATATACTACTATAATTAAGATAATTTTTTACCAACATTATAAATTCAAACTAATTTGAAATTAACCTAATTTTATGGAATAAGAATACTCTAGTTTATTGACATGAGCCCGAGTAACTATAAATTTATGTAATATGATTGGGAAAATCTATGATATAAATAAAATATATATATAATTAATATAAATATATATATATTATATATAATAATATATAATATATATTATATTATATTATATATATATAATACTATAATATATCAGTGTGGGACGATAATTCATCGACAAAATCAGAATACTTTCGAAATGTCAATACGTTTCAAATTATTCTAGATTAAAGTGAGGAAATATATTAATTTGAATAAATATTAAACCATATAATAAAATCAATATTTTGAATGTTATTATTTTAATTAAAATTACATTAAAATATTAAGTTTGGGTAATTATAGTGTATAATGAGCAACTTTGGCACTAACTTTCATATTTCTCGTTGCGCATATACTCCCTTCTTGTTCTCGACAAATTTTTTATTTTTTCTTTTCTGATTAACTTTCAAATAAAATTCATAGATTGAATACTATTAGAAATACACAGCATTTCGTTGGTTGAAAACTTTATATACGAAGAATATGTCCGCCTAAAACATAATAAAAAGTAGCGATGGTCTCTCCGTCTATACGGAGCATGTTAGGTGGGATTGCTCTGAAAGACGACTTCTTATACTGGTTATTCGATTATATGATGTCCAGTTACAGAAATATTCGTATTTCTGATATAAGACAATCAACATTCTCTTAAATGAATGATAGTTTTTTTGAAGTGCTATTACTGTCAATTGCACTAACGGTTGAGCATTTTATATTGAAGATTTTCAAAAATAAGTCGAATCCCAACAATTAAGTACAACAACAGGCTATAATGAATGATATCATCCTATTTATTAAAAATTAAAATGTTCTTCTTTAGTTCACCTGGCCATTGATTGATATTCTCCGAAGTTTACTAATTGTATAATAGCATTTCTTAAGTACACAATGCTTCACCTTTCGCACCAATCTTGGGTCTCACAGGGCATTTTCATTCTCCTTCTAAAAATTGTTTCAATCGCTAATTTTTACTCGTAAACCAGTAGTAACGCTTGCATGCCCTTAGAATGGGGAATGTCCTTTTGATAGTATACTCTCTTTAATTTGATTTATTATGAAAGGGTTTAAATATTGGTTCAATGATGACACTGATATAAATATAAAAAAAGAGATGGTTGTTCAACCTAACCCGATTATAATATATCCCTATAATTGAAAAAAATTATAAGTTTATTTAAAATTGAGATAAGTAGGGCGTTTTTTTGTTACATAAAAACCAATTTGTAAGTTTAAAACCTCTTTCCTACCAATATGAAACAAGATGTAGACTCCAGAAATATACTGCGTATATAGTTGGTTTTAAGAGCGCTAAAAAGTTCACCATAACGTCAGATACACATGAACCAATGATAAACGTTTTCAATTGTTCGAAGACTTCGTGCTCTAAAACTCCTCATAAATTACCAACTTGCTACCATAAAGAACGTTATAGCCGCTTCAAGCATAAACGAAGCCATATAAAAAAATAGTACGATAAGCTTCGATTTGACTTAAATTTATATGAGTAATAGAAATTAATTAATGAAATAATAGTACTGAAAAATTAAAGACAAGAAAAAAACTATTTCTCCAATATCTATGAGTAACTCACTCTCACCACGCAGAAAAACTAATAATACAAGACATCACTTAAATAAATCTTATTCCTCAAAAAACTTAATATTCACTTAAAACATTCTAGAAACACGAAATTTAATGCATTAGAATTCTCAATGATCCCCAATTTTCCATGCACTATCTAAATTACCACCACTAACTAGAAAATAAATGAACGATCATAAAGATTCGAAAAGATTGACAGAGACACCAAGAATTATAAATTAAATTTTTAATTAAAAAGAACACCCTCAATAAATTAATGTATATATGACTGCCCTCGGAAGAAAGACATCTAATTTTCCATATTGGAGAAGTATCGTAGCGTGGATAGAGCTCAATTGATACTTTCAGAGTATTTGCATATTTCTTTATTTCGCTAAAAGCGGTTCTTTTTTACATTTTCGATAGTCAGAGTTTCAATTAGTTGTCTTGAATTGCTCGAATAAACTGAAAAGGTTATGTATAAGAGGAGATCAGTAGTAACGTTTTGTGAGAAAAGTTCGAAGACTGTAGCGCAAGATTTTAATGTTTGTGACAAGCTGGAGGTTGCTCAAAAAAGCGCCTCGCTCCCTAACCCAATATTATCGCGATATCGACGAGATAAATTTGTAAAGACATACATAGCGCTGATAATGGTAGATGATGTCGTTCGCAACCACTCACAGAATATAGACAAATTAGTTCACAATAAAGTAGTCAAATTACAGTGTTTAGAGAGAAGAGACCACACAAATGTGTAACCAAAATCACTGAATATACAATGACTACTCGATATAACGAAGGGCCTCAATCCGATTTTCATACAGAAAGAGAAATGAATTAATGCCAAAGAGAGAATTGCGGATAGGTATAGAAAAAAATCAGTTGTCCATTTAAGAAAACGTTATATTACAAACAATGATATAACATGAAAACGAAAATCATAACACGGAATATTGTCCAAGTTAATTTACTTAGGAACGACTCTTGATTAAAATGGGTAGTAGAGTAGGAGTAGAGTACCCAGATATGTGAGAATTAAAAAATAATACCTTAACTTAATAAAATATATACTAATAAAAATAAAATTACTCATTCTATTTTTGTATTTTTGTTCGAAATAATTGTTAAACAAAATGATATTAATTGTTATACAATTTAATTGTTTAAAAAATAGTTAGTAAAAATATAAAGGTTTTAAAAAATGACCAGTAATGTACTAATTTAGCTTGACAAGAAGTCAGTTCGAAGAAAGTCATTATTATAGTTTACTATATATACTTAAAGAAAATCAATTTGTTTTAATTTTAATTCAGAATAATCAATGTTTAATAGAAAATTTCTTCTGTTAGATAAGAAATACTTCAGATGGCTTGTGTAAAAAGCATCAAAATTATAACATTCAAATAAATCTGATATTGAGTTTTTAGAAATAATATTAATATTAATTAAATTTCTTCTTATCTACTATTATCATTTATTATTATTATAAAAATTAATATACTTTAATTCATAATTACTCATCTATCTGAACTCTGTGATTCACTCGCCTCATGACAGTGCTTTTTCAATAACTTAATATTAAGTGATTAATTATGATGATGACACAATTGTATACATATACCTAATTGCGTAATTATGTCACTATTAAAAATAAATTTTAATTAGGTTAATACAAGAAAAGGAAAATAAATATAAATAAATAAATAAATATTAAATATTAATTCAACACTGCTATATATTACTAAAAAAGAGCATTTTGCTAAATTAATGGTATGTAAGTCAGAAATAATATATATTATATATATCATATATATAATATATATATATAGTATATATATATATATATATAAATAATAAATATATATATATATATACTTAATATTATATATATATATATTATATATTTATATATATATATTATATAATATATATTTATAGAAAAAAATTCTAAACTTGATATCCATAATCTAGAGTTCATATATATATATATAATTATATAACTTATATTAACTTTATATATAATATTTAGAGAAGCGCCATAATTTTACATCTAAAAGATAGATATTATATTCGTAAGAATTCACCCCTCCACCCTCACAAAAAAATAAATATATTATAAATATACAATTAAGCATATATAAATTTTAATAATCATGAAAATAAAATTATTTTAAAATATACTATGAGTCATTCATCAATACTTCAAACTATTAATTATTTAATCTTTTAGAATTGTATTTGATAATATATAATATTGTACTATGAAAGAATGTATTAATATAATATTATATGTTAAGATTAATTAGTAAAATAATCTGGATAAAAAAATATACTATATTTATAAATTTAATAATATTAGATATTTTAAAAATAAATAAAAAGATTATAAAAATTTCTTTTATTCAATTTTAACGCTGAGTATAATAATACTCAATTATATTTGTTACGAACTCTATTAATTTAATTATATTTATATTATTATTTATTTAATTTTTATCTATCTCACGTTTAAAAAAACCTATATAGTATAACTATCAACAACAAATTACACCCTGAGATAAACAATTATCTAACTAAAAAAGGTTATTTAATTCTTTAATTATAGACTTTACATGATAATATCATTGACAAATTGGTATATTCACAATCCAGCTAAAATGCGACTACTTCTAAACCAAGCTTATATGTAATAAAGTAGAATCAAATCCATCGAATTTTTTATTATTTTCCTGAAAGGTATATTTAGACTTACTATTTGGGTTACTATCGTAAAATGGCTTAAATACCAAAACTTATTCGAGCAGGTAAGTTACTATATTGAATAAATTTTCGATACGTAATTATCATACGTCTAATCTGAATGATGTTTAGTATTTTATAGAATCTTATTCCCAACTTATTGTTACTTTATTCTCACCCCTCATACCTTATGAAGACTTCAGTTCTTAAGTACATAAGTTACATAAGTACGTTATCGGTAAGAAATCTCTAAAGTAAATTTAGAAAGTGTGGACCAATAGACATACAACAGCAACAGATAGTGTATATACATAAATTTATCATATTTCTTTTTTCAAGGTTCTATATATTTTTTTGTTTCCCTATGTTTGAAAATAGTATGTAAAGGAAAAATTCATGTGATTAACATATAAAATATACGTAAGGATAGTGGAAATAGAATGCTCAGACTGGAATTTATAACATGGTTCTTACCTCGATAAACCAAGAAATTTTGTACGCAGGAGAATTTGCTTCGACAAGCTCTCGTTAAAATAATCAAAGTAATTGAGTGAGAGAGTACTTTGAGAAGTAGATAAGTGAAACATCACCATTCGAACATTTCAAGATGGCTCAAACGCTATTTTGAAGAGGCAGACCGTAAGATGTCAGTTGGGATAGAGACGTCTGATAAGAGAGAAGGGTTCTCAAACTTTAATTGACGTAGAGATTGAAGAACTATTCTGGACAATGAGTTTTAATTAAAACCTTATCGGCTCTCTCCCTCTTCAACAAGAACTGATAAACTTTAATTTAAGTTTCATCGTTCTTGTGTTATTTGTCTCAAGGACAAAGCCTTTGGGGTCTGTTACCTGTTGTCATCTTCAAACATCATAAATTCATACTAAACACTTTTATCTCAGTTTATCAGTATATAATAATCATTATTAACAGTGGCTGTTCTACCACTGCTATTTATTTGTGTCTATCATTTCTCATGCCTATTATTCCACCCCTTATTACTAATTTCATTTTTTCTTTTGTTCAAGTACTTTTTCAATAATTCCTTAATGGTGTGTCAGAAATTTTATTGCCTATCATCTCTTATTACTATTATTCATTTGTTATTACCAATTTTCGAAGCATGTTACATACCCGCATACCTGATGCTAGAGGTTAGCCTTGGATTAGCTTACCTGTAATATTTCTTGTATTTACTTGTTTTTATTACCTCAAAAACAAATTTAATATTATTTATTATAAGTTATATATATATTATTTATTCTAAATTAGTATAATTTATTATAAGTTAGTATTATTTGACTAGATATCACTTCTCAAGATAGAATTATTTAATCAGTACCCTGATAATCTTAATCCTATGATTTAGCTCATTAACAGCTTTTATCTTTTTATATTTAAAAATAATCCTAAAGTTTCATTCCTTCTGACACCTCCTACGGCCATAATGTATAATATTGTTTAGGTATATATTCTTAAGCTGACTTTCGACTTAATTCACAATTTATTTCAGCATTATAATTTAATCAAATAGAAATTTCTTCCAAATTTCATTTTATGCATTGATCTTTCATCTTTAATGTTGGATTTCTAAGAACTGTACAAATTGTTTGTAAAATATATATTAGACTAAACAAATAAACACCCTGATGAATTTTAAATTAAAGTTGAAAAGATGTTAGGTCTTTCGATGTTAATGTGTTCTTATCAGACTTCCAATTTTACCATTCAACTAAAACACACTTATAACTTTTGAATATATATATATATATAAAAAATACCTTTTGCTTCTCTTTCGAGGATAAATGTTTCTCATGCGTTCCACTCTAGCCACCCCCCCTGAAAAAATTTGATATATATTAAATTTCAAAAAAAACACACATATATATTTTATATATATATATATATATATATATATATATATATATATATATATATATATATATATATATATATATATATATATATATATACATTATATATATAGTATATATATATATATATATATATATATTGTTATATTGTTATATTTTAGCAAAAAATATTTGAAATAGTACATCCAAATTTTCTAATCATATTTTCCTAATTCTTTTAATAATCCTGGATGACAATATTTGACCTTTTTCTGTTAAATGTGTTGATATTGAAATGAGTATTATAAATTTGTAAAATTTTCACATTGTTGTTTTTAGAAAACTTGGACACCTTTTTCATTACCTGTTTTCCAAAATATTCTCTTTCCTCTATATCTAGTCCCAACATTTTCACATCTTATTCAATAAATTGAATTTTACTTTTAATTCATAACTAATTTAGATTTCCCAATATTTATGGTATATTTGTTTACTAGGTGAAAAGAAAATTTGATTTTAAATTAACAATATAAAATGTTTCAATATATATATAAAAACTAAATTTATATATGAGCAAAAAATTAAAATTAATACTTAAATATATTATTAAAATATAGATCACCTGCGCGCTGTCCACATTAATTTAAGTTAGCAGATTAAGTTTGAATATACACCACATGCATATACCTATATTTGCCGTAATTCCGAATTTTTATTATACTTAACTTTGTTGCTGACCTGCATCCGTGCTAAATTCTCATTTGAACCTCTATAAGAATGCTCTTTATCTTTTTCTCCTAATAGTTCACACTAAAGAACAAAAGCTGATCACTAATTCCTAATAAGTAAAAGCTCAGGATATTAAGCTGAAATTAAAGTCATATTAAACTGAAGTCTATACTAACTCTTAACAGTTTAAACCAGGTTTTGCCCCCTTTTATTACCGATACTAGAATCCTTTTTCTTTGTATCATAATTGAGCTTCCTCATAATTAATCTTCCACCACAGCTCTCTACTAAGCGTCATGACATACAGTAAATACTCTACATTACTACTCGACAACATAACTATGATTTAATCTCTTAACATGTTCTCATATCTTTACTATTCACCGATACGTTAGAACCACTCCTATTAAATCAAACTATAGCGTTTTCGATGTATAGTCTCATTATTCTTATTCTATATATATCTATTATTTCTCTCAGATATACTAGAACCTTAATATATATTCATTACTACATCTTTTTTCTGATCCATATTCTTAACACTATTAAATTCAACACAAAATAAGACACTTTATTCTCTAACTTTTATTTTCATGATATGATTTTCATCTTCATTTAAATAAATTTCAAACATTTTACACACAATACGACTGATAAACATCAGATACTCCCATTATTAAACTCATTCATATGAGATGATTAGCTCAAAGAAACTCAAAATAAAGTAATTCTAAAGTTTTATATTACATCAATACATCTTTATACATAATGTAATATCCAAACTAACACTTTAAAGCACTGCACAAAATACTTTCCAATACTACAAACTCACATAACAACAATAACACGACTCATATCACACAGATGATTTTGAAAGCTTCTATTAACTTGTTCTGGATGAACTCACTCATTCCTCCTACATCAAGAAAATTGTAGGCAACAATACTAACCAATACTTTAAAACTTTAAATTTTTATTCTCCTTTTACATAGATTTAGATAATTTATATATATTCATTATAAAATAAATATATAAGAGGATTACATGCTACAGAATTTAATACATCGAATAATTTTAAATGTAAAGGAAAACTGCTCACAGTTTTAAAAATCCTAACACATAAAAATTTTAAAGTAAAATAGAACAAGATAAATTTCTCCCCATATTAAATTTATTTTATATATTTAACTCACATCAAAGCACCTACTTTTTAGGGATCTTAAGTATGTAATTATTATATTAATAAATTTTTGTTAAACCAATAATTAATATAGTAATCTCATTTACATCGCAATTTTATTTAAATGTCATCACACGAAACAATATTTCCACCTCATTCATCACTCCAGTACTCTGTATCCCATTTCTATATAAACACTCGGTGTTTCTCTCATCACATCATCCTTTTCTATACCTCTACCACCTTAAAAACCAACATTAACATGAATTAGTGTATATACCAGTTACAAATTACGATTTTTAATTATACAAATCTTAAACTTTAACATTTTGCAGTATTCTTCATGTAACAAAGATTATTGCAGCACCTAGTTCTCATAAGTGTTTATTTGATTTCACTCCTTTTAAACTAAACTATCTATAGTTTCCCCCCTAAGATTATAACTTCTTACTTTTACTACTCTTACATTTTTGAACCTAACATACACAAATAGTAGCACCTTTCCAAAAGAGATCTGCAAACCTATAATGTTTGTGTTCTATTCTCAATTCTGTACATAAGCAACACCACACTTTTTGCAACCACAGTCCTTGCCCTTACAGATTACAAGACCCGATGAATCTTATGAAACAAACCTAAGGGTTTACAATGGAAGTCGATTCAAGCACCCATATCCAATATATGTAGTTCAATAGCAGCAGATTCAGTGAAGTAGAAGTAATAATAGCGAAAAAAACACCTGGCTTTAGGAGGGAACAAGTGAGTTCAGCAGATTATAACACGGTAGTTATGTTTGCTAGCCTTGTTAATAAAATTTATCTTAAGAGCCAGTTTCATAAATATTAAACCTCAAATACACATTCTCCGCAATTAAAATAAATATAAATAATATAAAACAATAAAAACATCAAAAGAAATAGATAGTGAGATGATTAGAATGAGTCGTAATACTATATATTACTATAAATAATGAGTAGCCTTTTATCACACATAACAGGTCACACAGGATCTAAACGCCTTAAACACACACTCCAGCTGAGTCGAAACACTACCCCAGAATGGTAGGTCTAGTTAGAATATGCTGGCATACCGAAGACCCTCTTAAGAACTCCACCCGGTCTTCCCACCTTGATGAAACTCAAACTCAAGAGACCCAAATAATTACTCACAGTGTGTAATGAAGCTCCAGATTATATCACATAAAGTGCAGACGTCTCTCACGTATAATACTCGAAGTTAGGAGAGGTTTCGGTTTCCTACATATTAAGCGCCGGTATAAAGGTCTCTGAATAAGACGTAACCGGTTTTATCTTACACTCCCCTCATCCATTGAGGGAAGAAGATGTGTGAGGTGGGTTGATGAAGACCTCCAAGTTAGGGTAAAAAGGCACCCGGAAGCCCAAGGGCTTGTGATAGATAAAATGTGAAAAGCAACCTCCTTTCATGAGAGGGAATTAAGTATGAATTGAAATAAGGTATATACTATACCTAGGGGATAGTTAAAACAAAGAAAAGAAACTAAGTGGTAGATGAATGAAAGATTAGAAAAGATCTTACATATCCCAATTCGGAAAATAGGGAATAGTACTCATATATACCAATCGCTAATATTATTATATATATAATATAATATATTATATATATAATATATATATAATTTATATATTATAATTTATAAGCTTACATATACATATACAACCGAATACTATACGTATATATTAAATATATATATATATATATATATATATATTAATATTATTTAATATTATACTCCATTATTAATATTTTCTATATTCCTCATTACTAGATAAATAAAGATATATTTTCATTATCTTTTCATAATATATATATTAATATATAGTTATAATATATATAGTGGAAATATAAATTATTATTATTGTATACTCTATTTCACTTATTTTATTCTATAATTTTTATTACTTAATATATTTATTAATATAAATATATATTACTAAAATAATTACTTATATCAAACACTTGGTTTAATATAGTTATTATTATTATATACATAAAAAATATTAATAATAATTATATATATAGTTATGAATTTGCAGAACCGGATATATTATATATATATATATATATATATATATATATAGTATATATATATATTATTAGAATATATATATTATATATATATAGTATATATATATATATAAACTATTATATATATACGGTATACTATATATGCCTTATATAAATATATATACCTATGTGTATATATATATTAAACTCCATTACTATATATATAAGTATTTACACTTTACAACATGGGTGAATCGAAAGTTCCCTCAAGGAGAGATTATGATGAAATATTCTGCGCTTCTAAGTAGTTAAATTAAGAGCTAAACGAAGTTTATTCAAAACATAATGACAGTCTTATTGTTATTTTATTTATTTATTTAATGAGATTATTATATTATATAATATATATATTTTTTATTATATAGTATATATATTTTTTACCTTAAATATTACTTTATTATATATAAATTATATTATTATATATAGATATAAAGTATGTATAAGTTAATATTATATTTATTTATTTTTTTTTATTACACTAGCTTTTAATCCCGAAGGCATATTAGGTCAGGGAAAGAAGTTGTTATGTATTTCGACAAGTGGAAAGTTCGCAGTAAATTTAGCCGTAGCAGGCCCTGACTTCTAGCTCCGACTTTTCAGGTGAACGCTTGCCACGTAGTGGGGGTTTCGCATCCTAGACCGAGATCTTTTACCACAATGCTCGAGAAGCATAGAAGTAGTTGATTTGTTTGTGAATTATACTGTTCTGTTGTATGCGTGTGGCTATGTTTTGTAGTGAAGTGTGATGTATTGAGATTAGTGTAATTATACACGTAATGCCTTAAAACTGGCAATACGTAAATATTATAGCAAAAAATCTTATATTATTACCTTAAACTAACCGACAAATTTTTGTTGTCCGTTCACGTGCGAACTGAGAAATACCCTATAAGAGGAGTTCTATGTATTAAGGCGAGCCAAACTGGCTCGCCTTAACCCACTGACCCAAACGTGACTACATTATATTTAATAATAGTATATATATATATATATATATGATATTATATATATATATATATATTATATATTTATATATATATATATATAATATTATTATATATATATGATAATATATATATTATATATATAATATTATCATATAATATATTCAAAGATATTTGTGCATAAACGCAACAATTATTTGCATATTTGTAATGGGATCCTAAGGTGTAGTTTTAACCCTTACCCTTGAGGTGATACTCAAGAGCTTACCTCTTGACCAACGATGAGCTAAAGGAAACCCATCATTTTACCTCTGAAAGCTTAGCTCCCAGAGGAGTGAGGCAGTTGTCATTGGTACACCTCTATAAGCCTCCGACGGCCTCTCTCCTCACTCCTTTTGGAGGAAGCTAAAGTTCAGAGGTAAAATGATGAGTATTTTCCTTGATCTATCGAGTGTCAAGAAGCGGTATATCAACTCTTGGAGTTAACACATCTCAAGGGTAAAGTGTGCAAACCCACTAAATAGACATTACAAATATACATAATAATTGTTGTGCACTTTATTGCACAAAATTCTTTGAATTACCTAATAATGTGCGATAATTAAAAATTATCCCAGTGTTGCTCCTGAACCCGAGTGATGAGCGGGAGGCCCGTCGGAGGTTATGATATGGTGCCACTACGTCTCACTCTTTGTGGAGGCTCTAGTATTCAGAAGTGTAAAATGATTGGCGTTTCTTTTAGCTCATTGTTTTGTATAAAAGGTACTTTGGATACCGTATCTCAAGGGTTGAAGGGGTTCAAATCAAATCTTTAGGTATCCTCTTACATATAATATGTTTCTCTTATTAATAACGAATCTCATTTCTATATTGGTAGATATACAGTTAGATGTGCTCGATTAAAAATTTAACCCAGTGTTGCCCCTGACCCGGAGTGTGAGCGGGAGACCCATCGTGAGGTTAGGTGTCCAGACTATGCACCACCCTTCTTGCAGAAGCTAAAGCTTGTCAGAGGTAAATGATGGGTTCCTCTTTTAGCTCATCGCGGTTGGTCAAGAGGTAAACACTCTTTGTAGTAAGTTACATCTCTCAGGTAATGGTTCAAACCAAGCTTAAAATTCATTACATATTATATATATATATTATATAATATATATATATATATGTTTATATTATATAGATATATATACTATATATTATATATATATATATATTATATATAATTTATAATATATATATATATATTAATTAATATATATATAATATAACTATTTTAACTTATATAAAATATCTCTGTAGGATAAGTCGAGCTTCATAATTCTTTAGGTTGTGGTCTTTTACCGCTTGACGTCTTCAATTATATGTATAGTGCCTAATCTCGATAATCAATCATTACGAAAACTTCCTGTATTTTACACTAATCTCGATAATCATCATCACTAAAACATCCAACATTGTACTCCCTTTCGAACATACAAAAATCCCATTCTCTCTAATCATTTCTTGCTTAGAAAGTTCGGTCATCTGGATTTGAGTCGACGTCCGTGGTGGCAAGAACACCCTGATGACTTGAGCTAAAACGAATTTTACTATCAAAAACTCAAATACGTGTAATTCCAATCCACTTAGGAAAACATACATACCTCAATTTCCCCTGACTGTAGTACCTACTGCTGTAGGAAGTTAACCTCCCAATGAAGGAACGGATTCGGTACCTACAAATCTAATCATCTACTATCTTTATATTGCTATTGACATTTGAACTTGCTTACATTGTAAAATCGTTTATGATTAAAATATAATGTCAGTTGTTGCAAATGCCTAAATTTAGCAATAAAAATGCCAAATTGACAATACTGCCACTGTGACATGTATTATAAATTGCAGCAGTTTGAACTTCGAAAGCTAGTTCAAACATATTTTCATGTTTATTTATAATTTAAATATAATTGGTACTACTGGATATTAGGTGCCTACTTTCTTAAAAACTCATATAATTCAAGCCTTAAGTGTAGGTAACTAAGGGGGTTGCTGTGTGGGGGAGGAATTCCGGTGGAGAGGGGGACGAAGGGCGTTTCCCCTGAAAGTCGCAAACTCTCTGCACCTGACATCGTTGCGATTTACCCTTAGTTTATTGTTATACATTTTAAAATTTCAATAAAACTTTTTTGTGAAGTAGTAATACGACCTTAGTAATTTGTAAAATTATTTGGCAACTCTGTAGTGAAATTTATTGGTTAATTGAAATCCAAGAACGCCTTTCAAAATCCGCAAACTAAACTACTGCTCTTTTTTTTATATATTTCAAAAAAAAAATTTTTTTTTCTTTTTACATCACGTGGTGAAAAAAAGAAAAGAAAAGAAATCGTATTCTCAGAAAGATAATTTATCAGTGTTGCCAATATAATTAATATTTCAGCAAGTCATCTTTTCTTCACATGTTCCATTTTTTTTACCAAAAAAAAAATTAAAAACTAAAAAAAAAAAACTAAAACAACAATATCAAAAAACCAAAACCTCTAATGAGCTCATTTTTAACTCGGATGTTAATGGGAACAAATACCAAAATTTACCAGAAGATAAATTTTGATATCATGAAAAATGACTGGAAACAACCTAAGATGCTCATAATTCTTGTTTAATTTTAAACATATAAATTTATAATCCCAAAATATAATACAATAAAATCATCAATAAAAAATGAAAATCAAAATATCTATGAATAAATGTATGAAGTGCTGAGGATAAGTTGCTTCACACCTATGGGATTTTATAGTAGTATTCTAAACACAGTTTGTTTATGTATATTTTCTATTTTATTTTCAGAAAATTTCGTTGGGGTTTTTGCCCTGCGTCGTCTGCTCCATCTCTTTGGCTATTTGTTTTTCAATTTAGTTAAAGTGAGTGACATGTGCAGATTAAAATAGTGCAAATTTTATGAGACACTGCCAAATTTTATAAATGAACAAGATAAACCTAACCTAACCAAAGCAAACCTAACTCTCTTAACCTGGATATTTAAGTTTCAAAATATATTTTATTCTTTATTTCCGTAAGTATTCATCTCTCAAAAATATAAATTACATATCTGAATTCAGAGTAAAAAATAAATTATTGTGCTAATAAAATTGAAATGGTAAAATTGGTAACAGTCCGTCAATGTAAAAAATAATATATAATATATATATATATATATATATTATATAATATATATATAGTATATATATATATATATATATATATATAGTAGTATATATATATATATTATAATATGAATTTCTCCTTTAAAAAGGATGTTAACCGATATAGTAATCGATTCAAAGATAATATCAATTTTTTTCGATTATTTCTAGGCAATAGAGATAGAGCGTCAGAGAGGCCAAAAACATTTTTTTTTTAACTAAAGGAATATCCCAAATTAAAATCGAAAAGATGGAAGAGTCCAGGGTCTCTTCGGCCTCAGCGGGAGACGGACGGGGGGGGGGGGACGACCCCACCGTCGGCTCGATCCCCTTAAAAAAGAAAAAAACATAACAAAAGATTAATCTAATTAAAAGGGCAACTTGGCAACTCTTTGCGGTTCCTTGCTATTGCGAGTTGTAGCTCTAAACGTGCAACACTTGCAGTTCCACGAGTGTGTTCGGGCGGGCGATTTTTTCGACATATCAAATGGTGTCTTTTTATGTAACATGCCTTTTAAAGGAGTACGTGGCCTATGATTACTAACTTATTAGTATATTAATAATATATATAGTCAGATAATATATATATAACAAATATTAAGATAAGAGTATTATATATATATATATTATATATTATATACTATAATATATATATTAATATATATTTATCATTATATATATATATATAGTATTATCATGAAGTGTAAAAGAAGTACACTTTTACAAAGAGCATTTTGAAAGCCTGTTATCCTACAATGGAGTAGCGTAAAAACCAAACCCCAGAAGGTTTCCTGGATCACAAACTGGTATAAAATGAAAATATTATTTAGGTTAAGGTTGGTTAGGTTAAGTTAAGAAGTTAGGTTAGGGTAGGTTAGTTGGTTAGTTGGTTAGTAAGTTAGTTGGTTAAAACAGAACACAGTTTCTAACAAATTTGCCCTATATATTATAACTATATTAGATTATATATAATATAATAGTAAATATATATTATATATATATATATATATATATATAGATATTAATTACTATATATATACTATATATATATATATATATATATATATATTATTTTTTCCACATAATTTTTCCATTGATATCTTTGTTAAAAATATATTTTCTAAGAATCTTTATGGCTTTACATGCTGTATAGTGCATATTTTTAAATTACACTTGAATTATTTTTAATAAAAAAATATTTTAAAAATGCTAGATTTAGCTTTTTTTAAAGCATTTTCCCGCTAAAAAATTTAACTTATTTAACCCTGTCTAACCTAACCTATCCTATCTTATCCTAACCTAACCTGACAAAATTTTTTAAAAATATAAAATGAGAAATATATAATATATTGCATTTGTTATTTTATTTATTAAAAATAAATTAAATGCACATCCATATTGCCAAAAATGTTTAGTCTATCCTGTCACATCTTGATGTTGAACAAAATTTTGATACTCGCTATGTAGAGTGATAACATTCAACTAGTTCAACAGTAACTGGTTTTATGCATAATATTCTGAGCACTATAATAATGTTATAGAAAGGTGCAGACAGTACATCAAACTTCAGTTTATGAGGCTTGTTCAGTAGCTGTGGTGACTAAGTGGTGCGAATCGCCCAGATTCTTCTCTTCCTCCATTTCATCGGAAATATAAGATAATATTTTTAAGCCCCCTTTCGTGCGCTGCTTTGTAGATCCCACTCTTCCAAACTCACATACTTTGATATGACAAAGTTCATCAGTGAGTAGGAAACGTCTCATGTATTGTTACTCATGACTTTAGCCTCTTCAGTTGTTCCATCTGCACATCTTTTCTTTCTTCGGCGCTTGCTCTATGCAAACAGCAAAGATCAAATCTACACAGCATTTTTCAGCCAAGGATTTGGATTCAGCTGGCAGACTTTTCAGTATATATATGTATATATATTTTTTTACTGACAAGAACTTTCAACTAAATGACTCCCAATAAGACATATTCAAACTAAATGACTCCCAATAAGACATATTCAAAACTGCCATGTACTTGAGTATTCTCTCAATATATATCTGTGCTGGTTTTTAATGTCCGGTTTAGATCAATCACAAGCCCCTCTATACTCTATATATCAGGCATGCCCTTGACAAAAGCTTTCATAAATCAATACGAGCAGACAATCTGGTGTCTGATAGACTATTCAGTGAACAGCCAGTGCAACGTTTCAATATTTCCTACCTCTATTGACTTCTATTAAATACTGTATATATCTGCTGAAGGATACCATTTAGCAGCATAGGCATTACATAAGTTCAAACTGGCAGGTACATAGTGAGAACATCGCCTGAGGATTCTCCTGCAAAGCAAGCCCTTGCACACCTCTCTATGTATACACCGCTATATTGGTCAAAATGTTATAGCATTGACCGCTAGAGTTTTGTAATGGAATTCCATAGTTTTCAAAAGTATCCTTTATCAATCTTATGATTGCGCCTCTCCTGAATTTTGGCTGCAATCAGCAAATTACAGGAATCTTCCTTTTATATCATATTTCTGATCTATCATTCAACAGCGCATACCTGATAATAAACAATGTTTATGCTAAGTGTGCAGATTATGGTTTTGCATCTACATTTATAGAGTAATATTTTGCTGCATATGTCTCCTAAATAATGACCTCAGTTAACTTTTAGGCACCACATTGGATAAATTTCGAATATCAGCAGGGAGTTAATGACCTTGCGTTCTAGTCTGTTTTACTTGCGATTGTTTAACTTCCGCCAGATGTTGCTGAAGAAGTGGGTCATAGTGACTGGATAGTTGCAAGATACGTAGGGAGGTCAAATCCTGAATATTTCTAATAAGGTTGCAGCTTCACCTGAAAGCTAGATCTCTTTCATCCAGGAAAAGTGTTACATCTTGTATTATGTGCAGAAGCATCTTCCAGTAATCCACTTTAATTTTTAAACTATATATATATAATATATATATATATATATATATATATAATATATATATAATATATATATATATATATATATATATATATATATATATATATATATATATATATCCGATCGCCAGTTTGGCTTCGGAAAGAAACTCTCTGCTCGTGATCTACAATTTCCTTCCCTCTGACTTTAGTCCACTACTCTTCGGCATTTCGGTGAATCTTTTGCTGTTGAGTTGGAGGTGAACATATCAAAACTTTCGATAGAGACAGCCACAAGCTTTCTTTTCTAAACTTCTTTCTGCTGGTATCTATCTCACTCTGTTTGCTTTTCCGGTCGTTCTTCAGTTGCTGTTGAAGGCGGCCATCGTTCAGCTTTTAAAATTGTCAATAATGGTGTTCCTCAAGGTTCATCTCCCTTCAACTTTTTTTCTCTTTTACATTAACGATCTTTGTCTCTTCGTTTCCTAATCACTATTACCCGCTTCTACAACTTCACCCTCATTACTCCTTTCAATTCGAAAGAATGCCCCCCCCCCACCCACTCATTTTCTTTGCGATATCTTTCCTTATTCTAAAGTTATTTATTAACAATCTGGGGCAATGCTACGAGGGGTGACCTTGAAGCAACCTCTGAACACAGAGAGAGAAATACCCCGCCCTAGCCACCTCCCCCAGAGCACGACCTCGAATGCTTCCTCATGATGCACTCAAGTGGGGCATATGAAAACACGTGTGTGCGTGGTCGTTTTCATTTTACTTTTCAATGCCTCAAAAAATCAGTTCCTTCATCTTCTACTCGACATGATCTTCCACACAATAAAGCATCTTCAAAATCATAACTGAACCATTCGTCTTCCCTTAATAAATATTTTCTCCTCTCTCCTCTCTCTCTCTCTCCTCTCTCTCTCCTTCTCTCTCATCCTCGTCGCACGTTACAATCGCGTCTCTCTCTCTCTCGTCTCCGTCGCTCTCTCTCTCAGTTGATATTTCGGCATGGGAGGTACGATGAATCTAGTTCACCTTCTAACGGCTCTTAAAGGTTTGGGTTTCTGAAGCATTTCAAAAGATTGTTTAACACATAACCCATTCTGATTAAGTCAGATTAAATAGGAGCGTTGTTCGCTCATGTATGGAGTATGCATCAAACGCGTTTGGCGGCTCTACTCGCACAACTCTCCTCAATAGGGTAGAGACTAAGGCTTTTCGTCTTATGAACTCTCTCTCCCTATCAATTATGATCTATGCATCCCAGAGTATAAGTGCAGATCCTCGCGTCTGTATAAGACAGATTTCGAATAGGGACTATGATAGAGTGGTCGTCGTACTCTGCAGGAATAACAGTGACACGATGCGTATCATTGGCTCTGTCGATCATCTCTTCAACTCCTCTCGTCCTGCTATTCTGGAGGTGGCATTATGTAAGCCAGAGTGTATATGACAGGATCACCGTACTGTAGAGCTCTAGCGGGCAGGTTATATGATGAGCATTGTAGATTGGAAATGCTAGTACTGTACAACGGAGAGCATACGAGTCTGAGATGGCTGTACTGCGAACTCTGCGTAGACCCAAACTCCTCCTTTGAGAAGGACTCGTGATGACACAGATAAAAATTCGGTCTTTCCAACAGTCTATCCCTTGTCCTCTATCCAACTCGCTATGCTCAATACTCCACTAGTTAAGTTTGGAACATACTCAATTATTTATTTCTCCAACTTCCTCTGACTGACGCGCATTTTCAAACACGCTGTATCGAGACATGTCGGCCTTTAGAAAATGAATTGTATTGAATATTGTATACTATAACATGTTAAAATTAATAATGTAACCTATATTGCTTCATTTCCTGATAATAAATTTTCTTTGATTGATTGACTATGGTTCTGTTCTTGGGTTTTAACCGCCCCACTCTGGTGAAATTCAGTACACCTCTCGACCTTACACCCCCAAGGTAATGATATAGTATATATAATATATATATATAGTATACTATATATATTATATATATATATAATATACACCAGTATATATATATGATAATATATATATATATATATATAAAATCATATTAATATACTATATGATATATATATTATGTATATAGAATAGGACAATAATTATATAGCAGATGTCTTATAGTATGATCATGCATATATGACTGTATTACGGTAAACGGGCAAACTGGGCAATATCATGAATGAGGTATGAAAAATTGTCGAGAATAAAATAAAGATTGATAAACTTCTTGTTAACTTAGATAATATAAATAAACTTTCCTCAAGGGATCAAAATTATTAGGATGGAAGTGTAAATAAAAGAATAAGATAGATGACATTTTAAAAGCAGTTCTTTCTAGTATTATATTTGCTTAAAATATGAAGGTACAATATTATTTTTTAATTGAAAATTAATTTGTTACTTTCTGATTATAATTATAGAGTAAGTGTAGAAAATTTCAAAGAACCGTCAATTTATAAAGGGAACTCAAATACTGGTAATATATTATATATTATATTATATATATATATCGTATATAATATATATAATTATAGCTGGAAATATATATATATATATATACCTCATTCACTATATATATATAGTAAGTACTATATTAATACGTATATATATGAATATAATAAATAATATATAGTATAATATATATATTATATATAATAGAGTATACCTGGTGTGTGTGTGGGTGATGTGTAGGTGTATGTGTGTGTGATGGGAAGCTATCGTTAGTACTATCGATTAATTTGTGACTATCGAAAGGTTACAAACGGTTTTGCTCAGCGCTTCTACTATTACCCAATTGTCAACATCTAATTTGTTGCAATGAAAACATGATTCTCCAACACTTTAATTAATGCGCAAAAAAGGTGATTTAGCGAAAAAAAGATGATGAGTTCAATGTAAATAGGCTGTACGATCAAGGATAATAAGTATAAGAGTACTATAGTGAACAGTCTCAAATCGTCTTAACGAATCGTTTCACGCAATTTACGTAATAGTAGAAAATCTCATGCCTGAAGAGATGCAAAATGTTCTGAAAGAGCTAAATAGTGTTTTTCATCTAAGAAATTCAGTTTTACGTAAATTTCTGATAGGCTGATTTTTTTGTATAGGTATAAATAAGTTCAAATTTAGAAGGAAAAAAGTTCAATGTAACTCATTCCGCTCGCTACTACCATGTGGCAGTCCCTGTAGGTTCAGGTTGAAACGACAGTCACTCTTAAGCAGGGTTGGGGATTTTTTTGATTTTTTTAGAAAAAAATCAATTTTTGATTTATTTATTTTAATGATTATTTTTTGATTTTTTGAGTTTTTGTGATTTTTCAAGGGACTTGTACGTACGCAAATAATACTAATATATATATAAATATATATATATATATATATATTATATAGTAATATTATATATATATATATATATATATATATATATATAATTATAAATATATATATATATATATATATATATAAATATATAAATAATAGTAAGAATTAAGAAATAATTTAATATTAATTAATGTAATTAATAAATAGTAATATGTACTTAAAAAGCCGTGGGCCTACCTAGACTTCCCAGTCAACCAACAATATTAATAATAAGAAAAATAGATTAAAGAGCCGCATTGGCCCCTCTAGAAGTTCCCGTCAATCCATATAATTAATAAATAGAGAAAAAATTCAGAAACCGCATGGGCTATCTAGACTGTCCAGTTAACCAATAATAATTAATAAATTAAATAATAATTTAAGAACGCTGCAGAACCCTCTCTAGACATGTCCCAGTTAACCTCAAAATATATAAGAACAAATAATGTTAATAATTCAGCATGGTCCTTTTTATACTGTCCCCAGTCAACCAATAAATATTAATAATTAAGAAGTCGCATTGCCACTCTAGACTGTCCCAGTCAATCCCATTATAAATAATAGAATATAGAATAATCTTAAGAGACTTATGAACCTAATACTCAAATCAGTCAATCCAATAATATTAACTAATTAAAAATAATAATTAAAAGTCCCGCATTGACACCTCTAGAATGCCCCAGTCACCAATAATAAGAATAAAATAGAAGTAACTTACAAGAAGAACCAGCATCGGTCCAGGTATTTTAACTTTCCCAAGTCAAAGACCCAAAAAAAGATTTAATAATTGAAGATAAGCTTTGCTGATTTAACTAGTATCAGAAACCATTGCCATAATAAAAATTAAATAAAATAAATACTTAAGGAATATAAGGAAGTTTTATAAATTTAATTTCGCAATAATAATTATAATTAAAATAATAATAAGAAGCCACATTACATTAATCCCTCCAAAATGACTGGTCCCATCAACTCAAAAATGAAAAACAATAATACTGTAAGAAGCCGCATGGTCCTTTTTAGACTTTCCAGTAAAACAATAAGAATTAATAATTGAGAAACCGCATTGGCCCCTCGAGAATGTCCCAGTCAACACATAAAAAATTGATATTGTAAGAATAAATAATATTAATAAAAAATTAATAGTAATTAATAGTAATTGTATTTATAATTAAAGAAGCCACATGGGATACCTAGGCAGTAAGAAACCAGTCCCAGTCAAACACAAGAAAAAATTAATAAAATAAGAATAAGAATTTCAGAAGAACCGCATGGCCTATCCTAGACTGTCCACGTAAGAAGCCCATAATTAATAATTAAGAATAAATTATTCTTAATTATTAAATTATTTTATCGGACTCAAGGACATTCTAGATAGGCCCATGCACGGCTTCTGATAATTATTATTCTTATATTAATTATGTAATGGAATTGACTGGGACATTCTAGAAGGGCCAATGCGACTTTTAATTATTATTCTTAATTAATTAAATTATGTGTTAAGGTTGAACTGAGGGATAACACAGTGTAGGTGGACCCATTATGCTCTTAATTATAAATGCTAATTGCATATAATTACAATAATTAAATAGTAAAAATAATCCATAAATTCTTAATTTTTTATAAGTTGACGAGAGGGACATTCTAGAGGAAGCCAATGCGGCTCTCATTATTAATTTTAATGAATTATAACTATAAGGACAGTCTTAAAAGGACCATGTGGCTTCTTAAGAGTAATTATTCCTTATTTAATATAGTGAGATTGACTGTGACATTACTAGAGGGGGTCCATGTTGGCTTAACTTATATATATATTTTTAATTAAT
>JABUQX010019745.1:0-2500 GCA_015478945.1 Trachelipus rathkii
AAAGAGGAGTTGAGTAATAGTATACCTATCCATATATACATAATTGAATAACAATGTAATATGACATAACCATCTCTTAGGCTACTTCCCTATTAATATTGAACATCACCACTCCTTATAAATCTCATTTATTATATCATTAAAGTCTTTCGTCATATCCCGCTCCCTTGAATTATGTTATTTGATATTTAACATTCACAGTTAAAATATTAACACCAAACCTGGCCAGAAGTTTCTTTATTTATGGGATTACTTACACGAACAATCGTTCAAGTTTTATATTAGGAAGTCCTTCATATAATTTAAAATATCAATTTTTAATATATTTACTTCTCTATCAAATTTTTCGTTATTGTTATAAGATGTAAAATTATTTAATCTTAGCGCCATAATCCTATAATCAGTCTTCTCTACAAATGACATATTTACCTTGATTCTTAATAGTACCTAATAATATCAGTCCTTGAGGTTTAACTCTTTAGAACAAAAATATATTACTAATCACTAAGCATACATCTTTCACTTTATAATCAAACACAAAATCATATATAAATTACTAAATTCTTCTAACTATTAAAAATACATTTAAATTATATTTATAGCATTCACTTATATATATAAAATTAATAGAGGTACACATCAATTACTGCTCTCCTGCCAATCATTCGACACAACTCACATACACACATTTTTATATTATTTCCTATATACCAATTAATATAGCTTTTTTGTTGGTCAATACCATACTTATGCTCAATCCATTTACAAATGCTTATCCATCTAATGCGGGTTACCGTTCTTAGATATCAAGAACACATCATCAGTAACACATATACCTTATCTATATATATATCTTTATATCTTTCTTTCTTTATATTATTAATATTTTCTACATCAGAATTAGGGAGTAAGGGCGCGATACGAGGCAAGTTACACGCAGAAAAAGTGTATTAATTATCTTTAGTATTAAAATAGATACTTAGTAACTAAGATCGAATAAGAAAGAGTATCACCAGCTTACGCCTATGCATTTAAAAAAATACAATATACAATTTAATTTAATATCGGGATATACTCATTAGCGAGCAGTATATATTCACAGTAAAAAATTCCAATACGCTAAAGGCTTCATGGTAGGACTAATATACAGGCAGATGAAACCCTCACATTTGTGTACGATCGGTTACGAATAGTAAAGGGTTCATGTATACCATTGGCCCGCATGAGTGAGCTCACAGTATAATAACAAACCATCCCTCTACAATCCCTTTATACCGCATTTTCACTAACTTCTGTTTAATGTATATATTATATTATATATAGATCCACCTTTTCTATTCTGCACTCTATCGCATAATATATTACTCTCATATTCTTCTCATACTGATTATATAAACATGTCGTTATCTACTAAGTGACGTCATCCACTTTTTCTTCGGTCTCCCAGTATTCTCACGTCAGGTTCCTCACGCTACCACACTATCACTACTATATTATATATATTAATACACTTATATAATCATTTAATATTGCTTTTAAAAACAACTCGAATTAATCAATTTACATTCATTTCTCAATATGACCAAACCATCTCCCATGTACGTATATATATATTATTCTCTCATATTCTATAAAGAAACTTAATTACTTCTACTAACTCAAATATAATGATAATATATATGACTACAACTTAGCTCTTATATAACTCTACAAATCGTGTTATCATATAAATTTATAATTTATTTCTCAAATCTTTCTATTTTTACCCGACCTCACTTAATAATAATTTTAAGTCCTATATACTTAGAACCACATGAACCTTTAGATCCTTATACTTTCTTTATTCCAGACAATTAAGTACTACACTTACCTATATTATATAAACCAATAACAAGGTAATTTTAACTAACCTTCAAATGGTGATAAAAATCCCTAGCAACCTCTAAAGACTTAGTCGCTATAATTACATCATAGGTTTGACAACGAGTTTATATATTTTGAACTAAGCCACCTATTCACTGTCCATTCTTAACAATACTATTATTAATCCTTACTTACTTAAGTTATATATATCAACTAACTACTCTGCATGCCGAGTCCGTCTTATCCTCTATATTCTTACCAACATTTAATACTACTAAATATTTATAAAAGCTGGTGAAACACTTGTGATTTTTTATATGAGTGGGGACATCTTTGATTTGACTACTTATTCCTTCACACACTAGCACAACATATAGGCCTTTTATTTCATATATTTATATTCTACTAGTTAACTCTGAATCACTCATACTCATATTTTAATTCGCTCATTTTTTTTATTCATTCAGCATTTCTGTACTAATAAATCTGCTCTATTTTAGCATATAGTGTCTTTACAGTCACAATTTCTTGGCATTTTAACTTTCGGTTGGCACTAGATTCAGCCTTCATAGGCCAGATACAAATTCAAGAGAGGGGCATTATATCATTTGGGCTAATGAAGGTACCTCCGACATTA
>JABUQX010019746.1:0-22846 GCA_015478945.1 Trachelipus rathkii
TTGCTCCCTGGAATCACTCTTATGCTCGCAGCGTTTGGGCATCTTATTGTACTTGAAAACAAGACTCCTCCTCTGCCGTAGCAGCTCTAGAACGATACCAGTCTTGAGGCTTTTCGCGCTAATTGGGAGCAAGATTGCTAGTTTTTACGTGAAAGGTCAAACAACACGCTTACCTGTAGACCAGATTTATGCTCAAATAACTTGAGGACTGGCTTCTCAAATCAATGTATCGCCGACAGATGCGTTTCTGAGTTGTTCTGGGACAAAGATTTTACGGTCACAGAAGCGTAGAAGACACTGGACTACTGATCAGGGCGAAAGCTCTTCCGGGGAGTAGTTGTTAGAGATTTTATATATATAACGTAAGATACAATATTATATCATGTCATCACCTCTATGTCCATATAATGGTAATAATTCTATGGTACTACCCTATATATATATATATTATTATATCACGTATCACTCCTCGTCCGACTCATCATTAAATCTTGTACACTCCTCTAATAGTATTATCTCATCTCACCGTAGTTTACTCGATTTTTCAGACCTCACCTGTTATATATCTTATATATCCCATTATATCCATATATTATTATCATTCTCTGCATGGCCCACCTTATTGCGAGAGCCCACAACGGCCTCTAGGAAAGCCGGCCCACAGCTCTCGGGCTCGGTTTCCACAAGGGTCGAGAAGAGAAGACATAGCGAGCTCCGGTACGCGGGCGTCGAGGGCACGGGGCACTCCAGTAAGGAGGTGGCTCCATCTGTTTTGTTCCTGGGATATACGACATCTAGTGCAGATGGGGGAAAAACGTTCTCAAGTTTGAATCTGAATTTATATTGCAAAAGTTGTGGCTGACTCTGCTCCTGCTCCAGGCGAGGTTAATTTTGTTTCTTCGGTACAGTGATTCTTCTGTAGGGAGATGTTTGGGGATGCGGGTGCTTCTAGTCATGTCGATGTGGTTTAATTGGTGGGCGGTTGTGTAATATTTTCGTTAGTTAATTGCTGTTATGGATCGTGAGTGAGCCAAGAACCTACTTTGGTGGGGTTGAGACGTGGGTGATGTTGCTAGAGTCATTATAAAGTTTGCGCTGGGTTGCGGAGGGAGCGGGATTTTGTTTACTGTCGGAGCGTTGTGAGAGTATTGGCGCTGGATGGGTGCACGTGGAGTTCGGACCGTGTGTTTCTGGTAAACAAAATTGTGATCTCTCTTACCATCGTTCAAGTAGCTGTGTCTCCACAAGGCGCAGCGATGGGCACTCAGCTGTCAGGGATATGGGTGTCCTCATCGTCCTATCTCTGATAAATGGCCTTATCTGGGCTGCTGGGCGTTGCTCTCATGGCATACATCCATGTTCGCATCTATTTTGTAAAGGCACGTTTGTGTTTGTAAAATCTGTTGTTTAAGTTGGCCATTGCTGATAGAGCTGGCGAACCATGCGTGGAGCCCATAGTTATATACTTTGTTCCTGAAGCTTTCTTTGTAGATTGTGGTAAGGGAATGATTTCTGTCGCGTGAAATTGCTGTTTGTTGACGGGGTATCGCGAGGTGTGTATTAATTTCCCGTTGGGACGTTGAGCAAGTAATTTGGTCGATCGTGGGGGCGATGTAACAGTCATATGAGGTGTCAGCAAGGTCGAGTCCTAAGTATTTTTGGGGATCTTGTTTAGGAGCGAGGGGTTGCTGTTCAGGAGTACTAATTTGCGGTGCAATTGTGGTGCTTGGGGATGGCGCGTTCTGTTGCGTTATGAGGTTGGAGTAGGATTTAAGGGGCGGAGGCTGTCATTCTGTTGGTTGAGCTAACCAAGTTTCTAATAGTTGTAAGGTTTTCTTTAGCGACTTGTGTTGGGTGGCTTTATTTACAAGTGGATGGTAGGAGATAGACTGATATCGTCTGCGTATGTAATTAGTTTGCAGTGGATTGATCTGGTAGCGCGTTAGGCTATCTGCCTGTGATGATATTGAAGAGGACATGGAGAGAGAATGGTGCCCTGTGGTACGCGTTTTTCGCAGTTTTAAATGGAGTTGTGATACAAGGGTGCTTTAACTCGAGGTACTTATGGGCGTAGGTGATTGGTGAAGAAAGTTGCGAGAGCCACTTCTTATCATTGTTTTTCTAGGTGGATTAATGGATTTTTGTATAAGGATGTATGTGGGACAGTGTCGAAGGCTTTGGTTTATGTCGATGGCTGTTGAGTATGTATCTGCTTTGATGGGGATGTGGTTGAAGCCATTAACTAATGTGTTGGGTGAGGAGGTGAGGCTGTTGTGAACTGATGCCTTTAAAGCCGCCTATGTTGGCAATCTTGGAGGGTGATCCCGATGTGTGGGGCGCCATATCTTTCGTCTATATCAGCAGTTTGCCCTCCGCCATGGACTGGAGAGGTGCGCATGAAGAGTGGGCGGAGTGTATGAGGACGAAGTTGGTGTATTTATTTTTTGGTTAAAGCTTTTCTTTCCCGCCAGCATGCAATGCTTGTTTCCAGCAGTGGGGGCTTTTATAACCTACCTGAGTTTTCCAGGATTTGTTAAAGATTTCTGTGATGTGGAGAATTTCTTTTCCTCCTAGGTGTTTCAGGTGGAAGTTAGAGATTGCCTCTGGACCTGTTGCTGGTGAGTTTTTAAGGGTTTTGATTGTCTCTGATATCATGTTGGTTGTAAAAGAAGGTGGAGGGTTGTGATCTGATGGATGTTTTTAGAGTTGTTTTTTTGTTAACCTATTATTGGGGTGGGTTGGTTTACGGGGGATGTTAGCGTAATATTGTTTTGCGAGACTGTCTGCTTGTTGTTTTGGGGAAAGGGAGGGAGTTGTCCGGCAAAGGATGGGATTCGTGTGAGGGAGGAGTGTTGTGCGAATTGCTTAGTTTTTTGATAACCTGCCAGTTTTTCTTTATTTATACGTGAGATGTTGCTTTGTAAGTATTCTTGTACAACTACTTGCGTTAGGTGTTCGGTGCGTTTATCGAGATCTGAGATCTGTGAGTATTAGCCGTTTGTTATTTGGTTTGATGTGTTAATGTGGTATTGGTCGGAGTTTTCGGAGGGGAGTTTCTTCTGTTTTAATTAAGTTTCGCGGATGGTTTGGGCGTGTAGGATTTTCTGTACCCCCTTAGGTATATACGCAGGTTGGGCTGATTTTAATAATTGTTGTTGTTTAAGATGAATTGATGCAGCTGTTGAAAGATGTTATGTCATCGTATTGGACTGTAGGATTTATATGACGCGGCATTCAACTGAGTGTTAGTTAAAATTCTCGTCCAGTAGCTTTTTTGTAGTGTGTGTGGTGATCTTTTTTTTGGAGTTGAGTTTGGTGGGGGGGAGGCCAGAGAAATGAGGATTGGAGGTGAGTTCCTGATTGTAGGTAGCGTGGTGGTTGTTCCAAGTTTGTCTGGTGAGTGTAGGAGGCTGCGAACAGAATGTGACGTCTGGGAGGGTAGCCGGATTGGTTTGGCCTGGTACATCCAAGGATAAGTTATTATTTTAGCAGTTAAGGATATTAAGATTCTAATTCTTTAAGGATATGATACCCCGGGGGTCGAATGGGTAGTCTTCATACCATGCATGTCGCTGTGGGCGTTCTAAGTCGCCTCCAAGGATGAGATTTTGGTATGTAACTATTGTTGATAGGGGGGTGTGAGGTTATTTGGGGGCGGGTTTGGGGTGGTGGGGTGGTGGGGTGGCGAATATAAAGGTTGAGGATGTTGTAGGTGGTCGTGTTCAGGAGAATGAAACAAGATTGGGATTTTATTGGGAATGGTGTGGAAGTGTTAGTAGTTGTATTATGATATGGAATGGTATAATGAATCAGTGTTAAAAGGGAGTGTTGAGGAGGTTGGGAAGGGGAAAATATTGCATCGTAACCATTGAATGGGGAGAGAGGGGTGTTTTGGGCGATGGAGGCTTCTTGTATGATAGTTATGTGGATATTGTGTTTTTTAAGGAAATGGTTGAATTCTGTGGATTTGTTGGTTAAGCCATTGATATTGAATTGTAGTATGTTGAGAGTTTGGGGATTTGGTTTAGTCGGAGGAGGGTTTTGGTTGGTGGTGTGGGGACTCCAAGTTGCACAGGTGTAGCCCGTATTGTATCTGGGGAGTGTTCGGAATGGTGAGTAGGTCAGGTGTACCCATTTTAGGCAATTAACACATTGAATGCTATTTCGTCAAACTTGATGTTGCAGACTAGCGGCAGTAATATTTAGGGACCCGGTTGCTCTCACATCTCAGACCGGAGGAGATTAGTAGTTCCCTACAAAGAAAGAAAGGATAGACAGAAAAGCCAGTACTGGAACATAGGAATGAATGAATTAGGAGGAGGATAAGAGCATCAAGTTTAGCATCAAAAATACATGTCTAACCTAGCCCTAGCCTGGCCCTTTCGGCGATAACCCTCCTGGTGGAGGGGGGAATTGTGTAATCTTGCTGCACCCCCCCCCGGGGCTGAAATTCCTGGGAGCTTCATCCGGGGTTGGTTCAGTCGGTTGCACTGCTTGAATACACATATATATATATATATATATATATATATATATATAATATATATATATATATATATATATATATATATATATATACTTATATATATATTACAACATATTACTATATATATATATATATTATATATTATATATATATATAACTATATATATATATAATACTAATATATTATATATATATTATATAATATATATTACTATATTATATATATATATATACATATATATATATATATATATATATAATGCACAATGATTTGAATAAATATAAGAGACCAATTAATAATACTTAAATTTTCAATGATTATTCCAATCTACTCAGACCACCACGATGTGATCCCGTCAGACTCTCAGATGTCGGAGAAGACCCCAAAAGATTGCACTACCTCCACTTCGGTAGCACTCCATCAATACTGTCGGCACTTCACCAACACTTCAGGTGCGCCCAAGTGATGTTCAGGTGAGCTTCCAGTCACGTTCAGGTGATGTTCAACCAATGCTCAAGTAGCACTAGTTTGGTGCTCAATCGAAATCCAAGTTGCACTCCAGTGGTGCTCAAGCAATGTTCAAGTAGAACTTCAGTGATGCTCCAACTACGCTACAGTAGCTCTCGATGTACATTTAGTAAGCGAAAGGTACACAGAACTTTTTAAAAGCCGACAAGAATGGCGCGGCTGCACAAATTGCTCTACTAAGCACCGCACCAATCGTGACACCACACGTTGTTATCATCGTACTGGACTCCGCTGGGGTTGCATTACATTCGTAAATAATTATTTACGAATGTAATGCAACCCCAGCGGAGTTCAGTGCGAGGATAACAAAGGTGATTTGGTGGTGACACGATTGGCGCGGTTCTTAGTAGAGTAATTTGGGCAGTCTCACCATTCTTGGTGGCTTTTAGAAGTTAAATAATAATAAATTAATAATAATAATAATGAGATGATGCAATAATGTACATGAATAAACTAAGCTAATAATGTCGAATATCACTAGGCGGAATCATACACTGATACTACTACATCAATAAATAATAATAATAATCTAAATTAATAATAATAATAATAATTAATAATAATACCAATATACTATAGAAATATATTCATAATAATAATAAATTAATAATAATAATAATAATAATAATAATAATAATAATAATAATAATAATAATAATAATAATAATAATAATAATAATAATAATAATAATAATAATAATAATAATAATAATAATAATAATAATAATAATAAATGATAATAATAAATAATAAATAATAAATAAGAATAAATAAATAATAAATAATAAATAATAATAAATAATAACTAATAATAATAATATCAATAATAATAATAATAATAACGAATAATAACATAATAACAATAACAATAACAATAACAATAATAATAATAATAATAATAATAATAATAATAATAATAATAATAATAATAATAATAATATCAGTAATCGTATTCCTCATCCCAACACAAGTAAATGAAACATTCATCAGTATTTGCAATCACATAAAAGCATAATACAACAATCTTATCCATAATATACCCACAATCATAGTAATAACAATAATGATAATGAATCATAATAATCACAAATACTACTACTACTACTACTACTACTACTAATGATAATAAAATAATAATAATAATAATAATAATAGAGTGAAAATAAGTAATTGAATAATAATAATAATAATAAATAATAATAATAATAATAATAATAATTAATAATAATTAGATAATAAGAATTAATATAATAAATTAGTAATTATAATAATAATAATAATAATAATAATAATAATAATAATAATAATAATAATAATAATAATAATAATAATAATAATAATAATAATAATAATAATAATAATAATAATAATAATAATAATAATAATAATAATAATAATAATAATAATAAATATGATACCCTATAGTTTCCACACTCGTATCCTTACTCAACTTTAACCTATGCATTACTACTTATGTTTCTACAAAAACCCTATTGGTCGCATTCTATTAGTAACTTATTCACCAAACGATTACTAACTTTAAAATCTTAAGGACAGGGCCCAATATTGGCTTTGGCTGAGCCCAATTTTCACCCTCTATATATACAACTGTATCCAGACATAAGAAGTATGCTCCACGTACACTCTCACCTGTCTACGATGTTTGACTCTATAAACACCAAACTATAGCTTTTGTTTTTTTGAAAAGTGAGATTTTGATATATTTTTTTCTATTACTACGATCAGCATCAAATTTTAAGGGCTTGTATATTCGGGCGAGATGCATCTTTTTTACTTAAACAATTTTTTTGTATACTTTAAAACAAATTTTTTTAAAATTTCCAAAAGATTTTTTTTGGAAATTTGTTCCAAGAACAAATACAAAACTACTGCATATACAAAGAAACTATCAAAGTAAAAAATCTGCATCTTCCCAGAATAAATATGCTTTGAAAAGTAGAAAAGTAGAAAAAAAATTATGACAATTTTTCATTTTAAAAAACGAAAAAAGTGGGTTTGAAATTTTGAGATTGCTGAGCACAAATATCAAAATGTCGAAAATCTACTTCGTGCATTGTGTATGTAATGGACCCATCTATGCATATTTCAAATTTGTAGTTATTTCGAGAAAAAAAATTGTAGGAGTTGAATTGAAAAATGTCAAAAACAGGTTATGAAAATTTGAAAATTTGAAAATTCTGAAAGAATGACTACAGACACAAAAAAAAAACATCTGAAAATTTCGTTTTAGAGGGCAGAAAAAGCTACAGTTTGGTGTTTATAGGGTAAAATTCGGCAAAAATATTCCGATTTTTATGTCCATTTTTAGGGGGGGTGAAAATTATGCACAGCCCTTAATAAATATCTGCACCTCCCCTTAGCATTTCCTTTTTACACTGTATTAAATAATCACTCACTTTAAAATGTTTGCATTTCTTCCGCATAGCTGAATTAACTAATCACTCACTTTAAAATCCTAACATTTCCTTCGTGCAACTGAATTAACTAAGTACTCACTTTAAAATCCTAACATTCACTTCGAGAAACTAAATTAACTAATTACTCACTTTAAAATCCTAACATTACTTTCTCATAGTTATTTTCCTGTTTTATCGTTATATTTAACTTACCCGTACGGGACATAATGAAAGCGCACTTGCTGTTACCACTGTTTAAATTCCTGTTTTCTGTGTAGGTCTTAATACCGACACCTGTCCCCTGCATGACACAGTTTTGGCAATTAAAACGTAAAAAGGTCGTGAACATTGAGAATATTATCCTTCATATATCATTTCATAATTACGATCGTAATGGTGACCGCTCACGTGTAGACTGAGACCTCTAAGCCCGAAATGGGTGAATTTAAATGCAGACTTCTCATAATGTCCAGAATAAGCTTCATGTTCTACAATTCCTATTATTACTTTCTGAGGTAAGCTACCATTGACAATGTTAGGCCTATTGATACTTTTTAATCTTTTGGTAAGGTTAAAAATTATAGTCTTAATTCTCTTGATAGGATATTTGGTTGCACTGTTCAAAAGAGATTTCTCGATCTCCATATGTTTACTGGGAGATCATTTCACTTTACGTACATAAAGATAGGCATCCAGTAATTTGAAAATAGGTTTTGGGGGTGTAAACGTGGCTGCTGCTTTGCTTTGAATATTAAGAGCGAACTGTGGAGTAGATCTAGTTAACCTGATACGGGTGTCCACAGAAGGCTGAATAAGTCTTTTTTGGGAGAATATACTACCGCTCAAACGACTGTAATATTCGTACGTATTATTATTATTAGATTCAGCAGCGTTGTTCATATGTTTTTCTATATCTTTGAAGTGCTAATATCCACATGATTGTAGATGAGACTGTTCAGCATCATCTGAATAATTTAGTAAAGTTTCAATATAACTTCTGTAAGGGTAACTTGTTGCTGATGCTCCTAGAGATGCTTCATTCAGGAACACTTCAATTTGATTAAAACATGTATACAGGAAATTTATCTCTGTGTATACTACGTGTTCGTTACCCGTAAGATCTGAACCATCTTAATTTGCTTACTTAGTCTTCAGATATAAAAAAAACATTCGAAGGGTCAAGATACTGGTCTGAAGTGACTGGGATGTTGAATTCTAGAGGTACATTTGTATTTGCGTGAATTGGGTTAATACTGAAAAAATTGGATACACTTACACTGATCTGAGTAGGGTTCACGGAACAACAATCTGGACTAGAGGGTGGAAAATGCATTTTGCTGGTAAAACTCACTCTTACAACAGTCTGGATAGAAGGGTGGAGGAAATGCATCTTGCTGTTAGAACCGCTCGGAGTATAATGAGTAGATATATGTTTATACGTTTCTAATATACGAAATAGTTGCAATATATTATTATTTATGTAAAAGTTACCAGTTAGCACTGTTATTGAATATCGAATACATCAATAGGTTTTTCTTTTGCTGTCTTTTCATATTCCGCTTACAGGTTTTTTATTACGACCTACACTTTAACCTGTCATCTTGCTCCGTATTTTTCATTTAACATCGTTTAACATTTCATCTGAAACATCGGCTAATCGGCGCTTTACAGCACTACGAGGGTCGACATCTCCCATAATAACCTTGATTGTGTCTATTCCCGTTCTGGCCGCTTTTAGCTATTTATTTACCTCCTGATTTAACCAATGGTATAGCTCGGCGGAACAACGAATCAAAAAATCCATCTAACCCATACACCCTCTGAATTCTTGATCCCCTGAAGACTCTTTCTCTTTCCATTATTATGTGCACTTTACACACTGCTGTCCCAAATGTGAATGGGTATGGGTTACCTTCAACGTCTCTTATATAAATACGAATTGAACTCAGGTGGGTCTTACTCAGCGGTAATAGTGTACATTAGGAAATGTTATAACTTAAAATTTTTTAGGAAAATGTACTACTTTTAACAGGGAAGCTTTAGTATTCCCAGCATACTGATGGTCCATAATATCTGTTTAATCATAGGCCATGTCAGGGTCTTGTAACAGTTCATCAAGATCACACACGAAACGCAATGAATTAGCAAAGGTTGCTTTTGAAGATGCTATATATTTATCAATAGTTGGCATTTCATGAAATAGAAGGCGTATAAAAATTTTCGCCTTGTGGTTATGAATTTTCGCCTCTTCTGAATGGTTATCTGTAAGACCAATACACTTACGCCATCATACATAGTGTTGAAAATAAAATGTGTTTAAATCGTGTAAATTTACGGTACGCCAAGATCTTAAAGACACAAGCTGCAACATCTCGCCCTTTGGTTTATTAGTACGAAATTTCAAAACTTGACATATTCGACTTACTATCAATTTGTTATTAAAGTATCTAGGTATATCAATGAGTGACTTGTACAACCCCCGCTTTATAGTAAAATTTTCAATGTATTACTCTATACCATTACGTTTCTGTACACGTAAACTGTCTGTGTTACGCAATTTCAAGGTGTTTTTTAACAAAATCAATACTTCTATAAATCATGAAAGCGGTCCTAGTATAGTTTACATTCTCTATATTGGCATCAAGAATTATTTCACTTAACCCAGCTTCAAACATATTAAGGTCAGATATTTTATTTTCAGGATGTAGATACAAAAAAGAAGCTGAGGAAACCAGCGGTTAATAGAAATAATCTTCACTAGTCATGATAAATAATTATTTCTTAATTTCACAGGCCCTTAATTATGAATTAGACTTAACGGATTACTTTTTTTTATACTACTTGAGCTTCTTTCGTATATGTATTTTATACACTGCTGTTCCGTCTGTGAATGGATAAGGTTTGCCTTCAACATCTCTTACATACACTCGTATGGTTCTAAATTGGGTATTTTTCAAAGGTACATAGTGCACATTAGGAAAACTTATAACTTTGTTATCTTTAGGAAAATGTACCACTCTTGGTAACGGGGCTTTAGCGTTTCCTACATACTGGTGTTCTACAATATCGGTGTAAACATAGGCTACGCCAGGTTCTTGTAACATCTTTGAAGGCTTTCATACAAAATGTAATGAGGCATCAGTGACACATTTTGCTAAATACTATCCTATATACTCTTCCATAATAGGAATATAACGTATTAATTAATTTAGAGATGAAGATCTATCATCCACCAGGCATACTTAATATAATATATAATGTATATACATACATTCTGACACTACACACACAGAATACCTATCTATTCAAGTCTTTATTCATTAAACTACTTTAACGAAAATATAATTACAATTAACACATAACACTCAATTAGCGTCCATTCAAAGCATTTCTTCACAGATCCAATCGGACTATTTCACAAGGACTCCACACTCTCGTTACCAAACACTATAGCTATTCGCTCTAACTCTTCACACTGACTCTTTACAATACTCATATCGCATAAATTGGGGGGTATCTTCCCGATAAATATACATAATATAACGGATTCAGTAGTATACATAATTGCGCCTTCCCAAATCCCTCATATAATATGACGCTTTTGACTTAGTTCAACTTATCATCCTTTTCCTCCCACAATCATGTACGTACATCTTTTGTCTCCTTACTGTATCATCAAATCACTTATTCAGTAGCAACTGTATTATTTTCAACCATTATACTCATCATGACTATCCAATTACTTCCCTCTCAATTATCCCACAAATATAACATCACATTCTCTCATCTCCTTACGAAGTTCCCTATACAAATTCAAAAAAAGAAATACTAACTAACAACACCACAATCACCTAACACCTTATTCCCTCACCTCTTCTTTTTCACACTATCAGGCCATCCATTATATGCATACACTACTCAGATTGTCCATATTAAATTAATACCATATCAAATCTAAATATCACAACCCTTTTCACTCTATACCTTGCATCATAACCGATCTGGCAAAATAAGTGAACCGACACGCGAGAAGAAACCCTATGTCTATGTCTTATATACTAGTTCGTATCATCTCCCATCAAACTACCAACACATGTAAGATATACGCTATAATTCCATTAACGATGGCTCGTTTATCATGACCTATCTTAGAGAACACCATCCGAAGTAATACTTGAATTCACGACATTTATTATTAACACTGAGAAGAATTCCCACACGAAAGCAGTTGATAATAATCATGATAATTTCATACATTTATATTATCAATTTCCCCACATGTTTCTGAAACAAATATTTATTCTGAAAATAATAGCATCCACTAACATTGACATATTCTATAAGCAAGTCACACTATTATTTTTGCACTGGTATTGACATACTTTATTTCAGTCATTCTACGCGATCACGACGTGAAGAGAAGTTAGAGTAATCTTAAATGACCCCATTTCATTACATTGTAAAAACTTATCATGTCTAACTGAACAGATCGATAACTTCTCATTCTTAGCTATCGAATAACAAGAACTCACCTCTCCCTACTTATTATACAAATACTATACTCTAAAATGATTCATATTTTGTAACACTACAACGAGGATATGTTTCGAATACCAATATTTAATAATAAATATTATAATTTAGACGCCGAGAGATTCTAACCCACTTATTCACTAGACTACTTTCTGATGAATATCCCAGATGTATATTAATTAAGGTTTCCTATCGATAAGCGATATATGTATATCACTTACATCTGTACCATTTAACACCCTAGTATAGATGAGAGAGCTTTTCACGCCAATAGCATGAGATAATAACCTTTATAAAATGACAGGGGCACAAATCACACTACCGGAGAACCAGGGGGATCCGAGCCTCGAAAAGTACAATTCCCGCAACTTAAAGAGAATTCGCACGTTACCTAGCGAACGACTGTGTCACACAGTCTTTAGATTTAAGCGCCCCTTATATCCGACACTCAGAAGGAGTTATGAACACACTTGAGTGTCAGAGAGAGCCTAATTCTTATTAGGCAAATTATCCCAAGGACGCAGATTCTCCTTCATTCCAACTTATAATGATAGTTTCTATAACCTACTATCAAGTTTTCAATTCACACTTACAATATTACTAGTACACCTTACAGCTGAACCCAGTTAGACTATTATGAAGATATCATTTTATCTAGAAGAACGCACATAACAATTTCCATTAACCGCATTACCACCACCGCAAGCAAGCAACTACATTTTGATTCTTATACATTCTACAACTGAAACTCATTTTGCCCAAGTTTGTCCTAGTCTCCCAATCAGCATACCAGGCTCACGTGCCCTACACAATCTCGCAATAACCTACATGGCATTCTGAGGATACGTCGCATGCTACAATCCTTTCCTTGTAAAAAAGACTCAATCCTAAACAAGTTCCCCACAATTCAACAAAGGAATAACAGATCCTTTCATTAACATATCAGCACCTTGCACTGGACAAGGCATCGTAACATTTTCTCTAATTATCTATGAAACATGTCCAACCAAATCTATCCATACATCCACCCGTTGAGGGCATGAGATTGACATTCAGTAGAGCCATAATGCCCCACTTAGTTTCTCTCAAAATTAACTAAACATTCTAGATACACACTAATGCCACTCTCAGTTGGCTACATTCTGAACAAATGTCCATATTACCGAGAGTGAGAAGTGAGAGACAGAACGTTATCACATCACACATGACCATATTTTTCCCCAAATATAGCAAGTTCATCTCTGATATCCACAATTATCCTGAGAATTCATATTCATCGTCATTCCTTAGCCCAAGAAAGGAAGTTTATCGAACCAAAATTGAGCGAACAACCCTCTCTAAGCACGAATCAGAAGACATTTTATTATCACTTTCATAAAAGATTTCTCTTGGCAGTTATGACTGTGTCTCTGCTTGCACTCATTTCGAGCAAAAGTAATACAAACTCATGTCATCCTGCTTCTTTATTTCACGCGGAGCGCTAATCTAGCAGAGATCTACTGAATTAGAGAATTTGGAGCACAATGCTACACAGATATTATATCTATCAGAACGGAGAGGTCCTTCAAAGAGGCGATAAGCCTAAGTATAGACTTATAGCCGAGTGGAACAAGCTTGATGCCTTTCATTCATGAGAACGTGACTCCATCTGGTATCCAATGGTAGAGCCATGCGATTTGGTGAGTGGCGAGAGCCGTGTTGATTGTTCCTTGATGTGGTGGTCGTTTGCAGAGAGTTGTCGAGGAGGTGGCTTCTAACATTTTAACGACACTATCTTCCCCTTTTTCTTCTCTCTCCTATGCAAATCGTTCATTTCTCTACTCACCCGTCATTTTCTCTGTTAACGTCCTCGCATTATAAACTCCCGCGCATGGAGGAGGGATCGGCTCCAGAAATTTTCTTCATACACAAACATTCTTGTTTTTCTTCACTTCTATCCCCTCATCTCCCTAAACATTATACTCTGATGACAATGTATTTCCAACTCTAATTGACGCATAATTATAATCATATACCCAATCTTTCATTCTTATCTCTCTCCTAGCCTTAATCAAAATCTTCAACGTCCCTAATACTTTACATACCCCCCTTTAACTCTTCAACCTGTTCCAACATTCTTTCTTTTACCACTTCATACTTTGGCTCACCCACACTCACAATAGCCTTGTAAAAATCAAACATTCTCCCTTCCAAAAACTCACCTAACTCTTTAACCCAAAATACCTAATATTCTCAAACTTGCTTTAAAGTAACTCTCATACTCTCTAAAAAATTCACACACATCCTTAGTTCCATACACATTATATTTATTAATCTTCGGAATGTCCCTAATAAGGACACTCCGTGCAACTTGAACATCCACATCTCTCGAGTCTTCAGACGTGGTATCCTCATCATTCTCATTCAGTTCCTATTCAACTACTATATAAATGAATCCTGATAACTCTTACCCGATTGCTACCAATCGCCCGTTCATGTCTTTCTATTTCTCCTGAATTTCTTTGTGTCTTCTTATGATCCTTCTTCCTCTTTTTTCTTTCCCTTTTTCCATCCTTCTTTCCGAATTTTGATCCTCCTTCAATTCCTTTTATCCAACATAACTCTGATCCTACATCACTTGACAATACTTTTCCTCTTCCAAAACGCTCTCTCCTTTCTGTAAATCTACTATCTTGAGTAGAGGTTACTCTCTTTCGCGTCCCTTTCGTTCCAAATCTTTTGCAAACCTCTTATTCAGTATATCCTCTTTTCTTGTTCTTCTCATTTCATTCTTCCCAGCTGTTTTCAATGCTTTCCCATCTCTCTCAGTTCTATCAATGAAGTCACATTCTCCTTTTCACTGTTCATAATGCCTTTTTTTCAGTCCTCTCAGACTTCCAATTCCAATTCACTTCCTCAGGCGTAGCCATCTTACCTGCTATCGTCTATGTCCCCTAGGTCTTCCGTCCAGACCCACCCACGCTCTGGGGCGGCCAGAAATATGAATGTGGTTTGACGCCAACACCTACTTCATGAATGGCGTGGGTCCATGGAAAGAAAAACCAGAGAACAAACCAAATAAAAATGGTAAGCACAATAAAACACAGGACAAATAAATGAAACCCTTAACAACAAAAAAAATAATTAAGTTTATTAAACAAAACAAAAGAAATCCCACCAACCAAAGGACTTCTCACCCCAACCAACACGGCAAGGGTACGTTAAAGGGTAAATAATTTCCTTAATTCTAAAAAAAACGCACCCAAACAACCAATAATCTTATCAACCCTCACGGCAAGGGTATGTTAAGTCTAAAATAAATTCCTTAATCCTACAATTTCTATTTCCTAGTACTAAAAAATACCTTAATTCTAAATTTTTAACAAAGTTTATTGAACGTTTTTATTCAATAGTCTTTTGTTTTGTTTTTAGTTTTTTTTTCAATTGTTTTTTTTTTTCTTTCAATTGTTTTTTTTTCAATTTTCACACTGCTTTTTGTTTCTTTTCTATTGTTCTATTGAATGGACATGACAATTAAAATACCTGTGGTTTGAGTTCGGTTAACATTAGATCTCTTCAAAGGAAGGCGTTTGCGACTAGAGAGATCAGAATATGTGAACATGTTTTAGCAGAAAAGAAAGGGTAAATAAAACATGATTGTTTTCATTGCCTCAAAAACTCAATCCTTCTTCTATCTGCTCGACATAATCTTTTAATCAGTCACAAAATTCTTTTCAAACACATTTTACTCAAACCTTCAAAATTTGTTTCGTGTTTCCTTCACTGAGCTCAGTCTTCAAGATTGGAGGATGAACTCCCACAAAACAAAAAGCTAAGAAAAAAAACAAACCTAACCATTATACATAATGAAAAATAAACAGAATAAATAAAATAAAATAGCTTAAATCAGATACATGAAAACAAACGAAATTTAAATTAATTCAAAAATGATACCAAAAGTAATAACAAAAAGAAAACAATATAAATTAAGGAAATTATTGTCACCTGGAGTGTTTCCAGCTTTTTGTTTGTTTCAATTTAAATTTCACTCCCAGAAATGGCGAACCGTCTTTTCAAGCAAACCCGGGAACAATCCAGACTATACCTATATAATAAATTAAAAAAAAAAAAAATAAAAATAAAAACATAAGTAAATATAATAATAATAATAATAATAATAATAATAATAATAATAATAATAAATAATAATAATAGATACTCCACCACTGCAAGGTGCTTACCTGGGTGGTTGACCCAGTTTTTTTTCTCTTTGATTCACGCAGAATGCTTCCCTCAAATTCCACTCAACAACACTCCAATCATTGAGATCAGACTACAAATAAAAAAAACAGTTTTATACAACCATAACCACCAAAGATCATTCATCAATACTTTTCAATAATAACATTTAAAATTACCTAAAAAAATGAAAATCAGTCGCTGCCCAGAAAAACGAACTGTTGAACAATAATAGTTTCACGAATTCAATTCAATACGACATGAACCCTCGTACATCGGCCACTGGACGACAGAAACAACAACTCAGACTTCTAGAATTAAAAAAACACTTCATCAAAACCTTTCAATCAATAAAAAATACCAATAATAATAATAAAATTTTATAATAATATAAGAATAATAAATAATGATCATAATAATAATAATAATAGTAAATAATGTTATAATTACCTGCTACACGTGAATCGTCAGAAAAGTGAAACGTCGACTTTCTTTCTTCTGTTGCAGTTATGAAGATTTTCAGAAAGAAATAAGTCTATAGTCTTCTTTTTTTTTTTTTAATCTTTTTAACTAAAGAAATTTATGATATAATAAATAAACATATCCCATAATCATAGCAAATTAAATACTTAGGGCATACTAGATAAAAATAAAAATAAATCGCTAAATTAGCAGAAAAAAAAACAAAAAAAATAAACTAGCACTGCATTCAATGGTAATTCCTTGTTGGTGGACCGTTCTCGAAGCAAACCCAAAAAAAAATAAAACGTAAATTTATGAGACATAAAAAAAATCCTAAACCTACACTACCACACCGCCCTCCCACCTAAGTTTGTCTCATAATTTGAACGCCACAACTTCATTGCTACTCGCTTTCTCTTTACATCTACAATCTTTTTTCAGAATCCATCATACTCTTCACTCGCCTCTACTCCTAGTACAAGGTCTTCTTGGTACCTTCTACTGGACCCTATTACCCTTCTTCATGTCCCCATATCAGACCATCCACATCTTCAACTTCTATATTTCATTACAACGCTTCAAATCTAAGGTAACTTCTCGAGACATATTTCGCAATTTCTTTATTAATCTCTCTTAGCTCTGTGCATTCGACCTCTAATTTCATTCACGCATTTCACTCATTTCACAGCAAAATGTTACTTGCATTTCCAGATTCCCTCATATTCACAACTCCTATCCTAACATCTTCTTAATCCTGCTAACACACTTTCACTCTCATCCAACGGATACATAACGTATAGGTCTGATTCAAACTCTGCACACATTTCATTCCACCACAACCCTGAAAATAATCTCATCTCATCATCCTCATTCAACACAATCCTTTTATCTGTCAAACCTTACCACTTTATTTTCTTCTTACGTTTGATTTTCCTATTTCGGTCTCTTCAAAGCTACTCTTTACCTTGTAACCACAAATCATTCAACATCCTTTCTTACATTCTCATCCATTCAGTGCCAATTCATTCCAAAACTAACACTGGGTGACCCTTCAAATATCCAGGTGGGCTTCCTCCATGGGCCTCAACTCATCTGATGCACCCTAAAACTCTACTCACTCTACATCTGTCTCATTCTCAAAGCCACATAATAACTCCATTCAACATCACTTTTTCATGACAAAAGGCCCTTCAAACTTTCTCTCTCATCTTAACTCAACATTCAAAGCGGCTTGTTCAAATGCACCTCTTTCAAAACTTATCCCTACTTCATAACTGCAAACTTCAGTACTCCTTTTTTGCCCATATCCAAAAATTCCAGTTCAACCCTAATCTAGGTTTAACAAACTTCTCAAATTCATCACATAATACATGGAGACATACCTAGTAGCCCTATGCACAGTCAATTATCTGCCCACTAAATCACTTTTTCCTAATGCAATAATCCCATTCATTTCCTCGCTCACTCATCATTTCGTAACATCTCGACTCAACGTTCCCCCCCCCCCGTGACAGTTTCTCTCAGCCAAGACAATTCAACTAGCATATACGGAATAGTCCGCACGAATGTTTCATCCCTAATCACTCCAACAATCAGCTTAATCTGCCTGTCTTACAAACTTGTTTCCAATGCCTAAGAAACACCGTTCCTACATTCATCTACTGAACAAAAACTTCTTCACTACTACAATTTCTTACTCAAAAGCACATGACTCAAACATTCCTTCTACGGAAGGATCATATTAATTAACTCTCTCGGTAAATAAAATCCTAAGAGGTTGGTTGTTCTGAGGTAATTTCAAAACTTCATTACACAACCATAATTTATTTCTCTGCAATAGCATTGTTATCCACTGTGTAAAGAATGCATCAATTCCTCCCACTATTTTGCAAACCAAGGTTTAAACACCTCGTGCTTTCATACATTGCCCATAATTTAAACTTTCCCATGGTCATATCTAACGATGAATCACTAAAAGTCATCCCTACGCCCCAACCACATAAAAAAAACAACTGGTAAAATACTGATTCCTTCTCTCTTCGTTCCTACTATTTTACACCACATTCTCACACACAACAAACTTTTTCGCAAACACCTTAAAATCGTCTATCAACTGGTCCCATCTACACACTTCCTTACCCGATAAAATACATTTTCTCAGCTCAAGACCATTAGGAATTCCTCTTGCATCACTCATTATTCTCATACTCAAACAATTCTCATCACCGCACACCAAACTGTCCTTAACCTACGAAATTAGTCAGCATACATCCTCCCTTATGCATCTCTAACTATTTCCAATTCCTTCAGCCAAATCTTTTCATTTCAACGTCTACTGACAACCGTTCAGTCCTTAAAATTCTTATCCAAATCAAAAAACAATACGGCATGTCATTACTCATCAAGCACAACAAACTATGTCCAACTCTCTCTAACATTCCCATCTCTACTTTTAACAAAACCTCTTCCCCAAGCTACAATTTCTGAACAGTATAAAACACCCTTTTATGTATACAACTTGTATTCCTCCTAGGTATCTGCCACGTCATTTGCAGCTCTCGTACCACTGTCGCATTCACCAAAGAAATCTGAGACCCAGTGTCAATCAACCCACAATATACCTTACCATCTACCTGCACTTTCACTGCCATTCTACCACTCATACCCATGTTCACTATACACTACCTCTTCGAAATCCCAGGACAAATCATTTTACACAGCCTCGGTCAATCCACAATTACACAAATCTTCTACTCCCTTTTCTAAAACATACTTGCTATCACATCTTTTTTCTCTATCACCCCAATTAAATGCACCCACTTCAAACACGTAAATGCACGTACCTTACACTATTTCTATCAATCGCCCTCACTCCTTATAAATTACCGTCGTTCCCGCAAATGCACCACACAACTATTTAACATTTACTTACAACAACAACACCTGCAACGGACACCCCTCCATTTGTCTTCTCTTTAAATCACGTAAATACTGTCGCACCTTCTACTCCTATCTGATCAGGTTTCTTGCACACCTGCAGTCATAACTTCTCCTCCGCAATTCTTCTATAGCCTCAGAGCTCCAAACCACACCATCCGTTGCTGTATTTGAACCGAGTCATATTGACAAAATGTAGCCTCGTCAAAACTAAGAATCACCTCGGGCTGCGGCAGCAAAGAAATAATTAGGGTATCGGTGAATATACTGAGGAACAATCACCAACGTTTCACTCATTCTCTCACTTCCCGGCATTCTAGACCTCAAGTCTGCAATCTCATTTCTTTCACCCGGCATGTATTCTACCACATAATAAAAATTAATCATCTTCCAACATCCTCTCAAGCCTACTATCAGCCATCCTCATTCTTGCAAATACACTAAGGGTTGATGGTTCGTTCGCACTACAAACTTAATAATTCCATACAAAAACAGACGCAACGATTTCAGACAAAACCTCAAAGCAGCCAACACTCTTTCAATCGTAGCATACATGCATCTTTATCAACGTACGTACTACACAAAGCATCACTCGTTTCCTTTCAATCCCATCAATCACCTGTTCTTGCATCAAACAACCTCCCATACAATACCCACTTGCATCCGAATACACTTCCAAAGGTTTAGCATCCTCACTATAATCTGGATAAGCCAGCTCTACATCTTTTGCAACTTCCGCTTTCAACTTTTCAAACGCTTCATTCATTCTATCATTCTACTTCACAATTGTACTCTACTTTTTCCCAGTCCATTCAGTCAAGGGTTTCATCACTCCCGAACAATCTTTCATAAACTTCCTTCCAAATTCTACCAAAACCCAAAAATCCTCTCAGCTCTCTAACATTTCTAGGTCTAGGAAAATTCCTTAACCTTTTCAACAAACTTCTCCGCTTTCTTTAACCCAGTCGCACTAACCTTGTGCCTAAAAATTCAACCTCATCCGCAAACCATTCACATTCTCAACTTTCATTTTTTATACCTACATCCTCCAATTTTTCAACACATCATTCACTAACTTCAAATGCTCAGAGAAAGTCTCAGTCATCACTAATATACTCATCTATAAACACCATCTACATTCTACTAGGAACATCATCATAACCACATTCATTCGCCCTCGCTAAAAGCTGCGGACATTGGCCACCAATGGGAGCTCTAAATTGCCGAACACTGATAATGCCGCTTAGCAGTTCGAAAAAGCAAGTCACACACCTATATTCCTCTTTCCAGCTAGGCATCTGATAATATCACGCACCAGATCATTTTCGTAAAGACTTCATCCCATGCAATACTATACCCAACATCTGACACTACACACATAGGAACCTATCTTTCACAGTCCTTTTCCATAACTCTATTGATAATCAATTACATAACCTCATCGTCACAGGCTTCTCAAGGCATCATATTCGGACCTATTCCAAGGAACTCACTATGCTCTTCAACGACAGCCTATTCCTCTAACTCTTTCAACAACTGCTTCTTCAACCATTCGCAACTGGGGAGGGAAATGAAAGGTCGCTGGTGATACTGGGGGATCTTCGATAACCAAATCGGAATTCAGGCAACTGCGCTTCCCAAAATCCTCATAGCTTTTGCTTGCACTTTCCTCCTTTCCCAAACATTCGTACACATCTTTGTCTCCTTACTTCATTCAAACCTCTAGGCAACTGTATTCTCACCATCTCATATGCAACCAATTCTCTTCTCCTCTCATATCACAGCAAATAAACATCACATCTCTCTCATCTCTCGATTCCCTATAATCAATAACAGAATACAAATTACCAACCACATCACCAACCCTTATTTCTTTCACTCTTCTTTTTCACATCGGCACCTTTTGCATACATACTCTAAGATTGTCCATATCTAATATACCATCAAATACAAATGTGCAACCCTTTTCACTCTATCCTTCGCATCATAACCATCCCACCAGAAACATGCTATTCTGGTCGACATCCACACCTACATTACCGGCATTCCAACCTACCTTTACACTTACCACATCATCAGCTTTCAAAGACATATCTTCCATAGCAAACACTTCCACACCTTTTACCAATTTCACCTTCTACATTCCCCAAATCATTCACATAAATCTGACATTTCCCATCCTTATTCACCTTTTTTCTCTATCATCATACGATCAGGATGGATAATCAAAACATTCTACTTAAAAACTTAACCTAACAACAGATCATACTTCTCATTCTAACTATCAATAACATAGAACTCATCTCTTCCATGCCTATTCCTCCAAATCTAACACTCTCCCTAAATTTTTGTAACGATCCTCCGGTATTACCATATTATAATACCCCTTAAATATTCCCTTTTCCAGAACTGCTTGTCTGATCTCCGTATATTCATACCTATCATATGCCGCACTTTATACAACTACACTGACCATACACCCAGTATCCCTTCAAAGCTCTCACTCCAATACCTCCGCAATAAACCTTAATAGTCATGCACTCATCTACCGGACCAGCCGAAAAGACATCCGCACTTACAATCTTCCTAGCAACACTCAGCCCCTTTCCACCACTTAAAGGAATCCACCAGATGTAGAACCTGAACACTGCTTCGTTTCCCGGACCTAGTTTCCCTTACCTCTTGATATTTCATACTACTACTTCTTCACACTTACATTTTCTAGTACCACTAACAGCTGAACATTACCAACACATTTCCATTTAAGCGGCATTACCACTCACCACCAGCAAACTACATTTTGATTCATTTGCATCATCAGGTTGTCTTAACTCCTCCACACCTAACCAGCCACTGCCCTACCGTTCTCCAATAGACCGTACAGGATTTCTACGGGAACCTGCACGATCCTCGAAAATGACCCTCAGTCCACAATTGCCTGCATAACAGTTCTTTCCTTACATTCACACCTTGCTGACAATCTCTTACCCAATGATCTATCCCTCCACATCTCCTACATCCAGCCCGTTGAGGGTCTGTGCAATTCATAGCCATATGTCCCACTTGCCCACAACTAAAACACGAACCATTTGCCCATCTACATTCTGAAATCAAATGTCCCATTTTACCACACCTAAAACACTTCACATCCATACCCCTGCATTCTCTCTGTTCCATGTCCGATTCATATTCTCTCTCACATTCCCTTGATTGTACCCAACATTCTCTCTCATGTTCGTATTACCAACTGGTGTTCTGCTTGCA
>JABUQX010019747.1:0-10000 GCA_015478945.1 Trachelipus rathkii
CCCACCCGCTCAAAGATAAATCACAGAGGTTATATACCATAATGTCAAGATATCTTTGAATGAACCTTTAATTCTTACGATCTTTCACTCACTAAACTATCAGTGCAAACAACTTTAGGGATTGTTATCATTAAAAGCTCATTACACCACACGAATAATTAAAGTACGTGAGAGCAAGGTACGTAGATAACCATTCTACTCTTACTGCCCAGCGGGTCATATATAAATCACTAAACACATGGTCCAGATAGAACGTCACCATGTCTTAACTACATACCTGTATACAATATCCTATAAAACCTAAATACAATGATTTTGTTATAAATGACATTTATACAATTTATTTTCAATGTATAATAAAAAGTATGATCCATAACACTACGATACCTATCAACCTTAAATACACTTTATGCTTCACTAACAAATATTTCAATTCCTTTACATATCAGCGAACGGTACACATACTCATCTCGACCAAAATAACTAATCAAAATATACCTTCCCAACAACATGCTCAGGTTAAAACTTTAATTGTCCCTATCAAAGTAGCTCTATGACAAGGGTCCCTAGTCCTATCACCTACGCTAAATATAAATGTAGTTACTGAACTATGAGTATGGACTTACTCACTCACCATATAATTGCCCTGCGGGAAGCGAGATATTGCACTCTGAGACGAGAGCACTCCTCACAATACAACTTTACCAGAGAGAGCCAGCAATTGAAGTCATAAACTATCCGTCGGCTTAGACCGGTCTTGATATGAGTCTTTTACTACAGTGTGGTAGAGAAATCTAAGGTGAACTGGATGAGAACCACTTTAACAAGGCAGCAGAGTGAGTTGATTTGGAGAGAGAGTCTGACTATCTTCCGACTACAAATGAACCACTCCATCCTCAAATACTCTATCTCTCTCTGAATAGGGAGCGAGATAAAGCACTGTTAAAAGCAAGTTTGATTATTTTACATACAAACCCCACACACATATACATGTATAACTGAATCCATACTAGGGTATAAATGTGCAGATATCACTCGGGAATTGGTTCTGTATTCCATCATACCTCCTAACACACTAGCATACTATCCATATTAACAGAAAAGGCACCACTACTATTACTACGATATACTAATCTAAGATTACTCACATAGAGATCCCATCTTAACTAAGGCTGTCGCTCTCTGTCATGAGATAGCTATCACTATCTCTAGAAGTCCCCGAGCCGCCTCCAAACTTTTTCAATTATATACATACCTTCTTTTCCTACTACTATAACACCTTTAATGGTATACTGTATTTCCTCCCTAATAATAATTATCCAACATCTTATTCTTAGTCTACATACATTTGGCATGTAATTACGAACAACGGAGGTTCAAGATGCACTATGTTACAAAGAAATGCCCCAGAAGATTGAATCAAATTAACTGATATCCAGTCTTCACAGCCTATTTGGCCACAGCATTAGCTGTCAAAAATCCCCACTTGTAATATCCTTCAGAGCTATATATAAGCAACATACCCACCAGAGGATTCTATATAAACACAGCTACCATTTTCCCAGTTTCAAATTATTCAAGAGTACATCTAGCACTGTTCACATCAACCGTTCTACTCTGCTTGCTTGGGGGATTTCAAATATTACCTTATTATCTGTCTCACACATATTAAATAAAGAATAATATAGTAAAAGAGATAAGTTATATACTATATAATATTATAATATATAGAAATATATATTATATAAAATATATAATAATAATTAATATATATATATAGAATATACATATAAAATTGGATAATATATATTATATATAAAGATAATTAATACATATATATTTTAACGAGAGTATAAATCTCTAATGAGTGTATAAATACAATATAATTTATATCACTACCGTATCAATTAATAAAATAATAATAGTGAAAAAAGAAAGTATTTTCTTTATTTTATACCTGTGTTTATGTGATGTCTGGATTCATTGAGGGAGATTAAGAGAGAGTTATAAGCTATCTTCTATGTATCTATAATAGATTATATTATGTCAGTTTATCGCAAAACAGTAGTAATTGTGATTCTATTATATTATAGAAGTTTATTGAAACTCGTATAAAAGCACAGAATTGGGAAGTCATTTGCTTCAATGAAAATTCTACATGAGTTTAACTAACGTGCGTGTGTTTGTAATTAATTTGAGAATATATTACCCCGGATCAATTTTCTTAACAAAGAAGAAATGTACAAATTAGTAAACACTATAATTGAGTGCGGTTCCATAACTTATGATTTAACATTCATTTCACTCTAGAAGGAGATATATGATAAGTAAATAAGGCCAGAATAAGGCAGAAGGGTCAATAACATGAACCCTCTTCAATCGGTACTAAGTATTGGCTAAAACTACTCGAAGCTTTATTCGCGGTGTTGCAGCGAGATAACCCAAAGCCGATAGAAGCAACTACAATTCGGAGATTTGTAGTTTTATAATTTGAAATTAATTAGATATATAAATAAAAAGTCACAGGCAATGCAGAAGACTAAGAGTAAATAATGAAGAGAGAGAAGAGAGAGCACTATACGCACATTCGAACCTCTATAGAGAACTATTGAGACGAGGAGTTTTTCCTGGGCAAGGTGTATTCCAAGGGACAAACCTCGCCACACGTCTAAAATGTACAGCGTGTTCGGTTACCATTACAATCAACTTATTCTCAAACATAACAATAGATCATTAATTAGACAAACTAGAGAGGGAATGAATTTGAGGTGTGGTGATGTGAACCTCGATGGATCGAGAATAGCGAGAGAGAGAGAGACTGAGGAGAGTGCTAGAGGAGGATGAGACTGAGAGAGAGAATAGCGAGAAGTTCCAATTAAAAGTTGCTTAAGCCACCCTTCCTTTGACATTTCTTTTCCCTTTTTCAAATATAATTTTTGCTCTTGCAAATAGCATAAAGATTTCACGTTCTAGACTCAATTATAATATTCCATCTGTTTTTGATGGTTGTTCTTTTCTCTCATTTATTTTTTAGACTCTTGTTGATTCCATTTTAGATTTTTTTTTTTGTTGTTTTCAAGTTTTTCCTTGCAGTCTAATAGTTATCTACTCTCACAATGCACTAATTATAAATTGTAAAGAGAGTCAGAGTAATTTTGTATTAGATAGCGTTGCCAAGTGATTTTTAAAATCTATGCTTGAAAATGTATGTAATCTTAAGAAGTATCTTTAGAATATATGTGCATGTGCACTCTTGTAATTTTTCATGCTAAACTGTGTAGTTTCTCTACTTGGCTTAATTATAATTTATTATTGGAGAACTACTTAATGTTATTTAAATTAGTAGTAACAACAAAAAATAAACGCTGTGATCAACATCGTTCAATTGGAATAATAAAAAAGCAAAAATGAAAGACAAGAATATTAACAAAATTGCAAACAGAGTTGAAGAATTTTATGCAGAACTGAATGTGAACTTTGACAATGTATGACATTTAAATATAAATCACAAGGATAACATTATCCCTTTAATAGCATCTTCCAATGTAATGTATGCAAAGTATATATTCATGAAAAGAAGAAAATCATTTGGTGAAGATTGAGTATCAAATGACATACTAAAATATAGTAATACTGAAATCGTCATTATATTGACAGGATAACTTAACAAATACTTACAAGGACACTAAATCTTTGATAAATAGAAAAAGACAATCATTCTTCTGTAAAAAAAGGTGATAAGAAGTCCAAAACACTAAAAACAAAGCATTCTTTCAGCCATGTACAAAATACTTAGAAAAATAAGAATTAACAGAATTACCAAACATAAGTCAAAATTTAGGACATCAAGGGTACTAAAGGCATGTTTTAGCCCTTGATTCGACCCTATCCAAAGGTAGAAAGATATATGAAACCAAATACAACATAAATGTGATAATAGTACTTATTGTAAGACCAAATTAGTTCCTTGTACAGATGCAACACTGAAGAGCAAAATAATTCTCGTAACCTTTAACAGAATCCACAGGAATTGAAGACCTTGACTGTGATCAGTTAGATATTATTTCCAAGATTGCTTTAGGCAAAACAGAGATTAGTGAACCATTAAAAGAAATAAAAACGTTTAGACCTTTTTTTTTGTAGGATCATTATGATTAATTTTTATTAAAGAGTTGATTTCATAAGTTTGAGACGACTTCACCAATAAATCTTGTCCATGTAGGCGGTGTAGAATTGAAAACTATAAGTTGCGCAACAATTCTAGACAAATTTCAAATCTAATCGAATCAAATAGGGAGTGGTCGGATCATTGAATATGATTATAGGAACAACTTTAATGGGTCGTTAGTGAAAATTAAAAAATAGATATAAAATTGGAGCTTTAGGAATACCTCTATTGGCAGGAAAGTTAGACGTCGTTAATGAAAATTTAAAAAAAAAAGAAGATAAAATTGGATCTTTAGGAACACCACTATTGGTAGGAAAGTTAGACGAAGTTGTCTAATCAACAACTGCTTATGTGTATCTGAGGCTAAATTTAAACAAAACAATGGATGTTATCTGCAGGTAGGAAGTTTAGATTAGAAGAAGCTTAGAAATTTAAATAAATAAAGCAATGGAAGTTATCTATAGATAGAAAGCTTAGATAAAAGCGACATAAGTTATATTCAATTAAAAGCCATGTTTATATCAACGCTAACAAAGAAGATTTTATTAATCCCTAAGGGCAAAGACTTGAAGATACATATAAAAGTTATGTCAAAGGTTAAAAGTTGTAAGCTAAAATGGTTATAAAATTCTTATAAAACAGGTGAGCACTTATAACTAAGGTTAATAGAGAGCGCGCTTTATTGTAAAATTATACACCATTAATCACAGAAGGGATGACATTTGTACTGCTTACTTCCCAAATATCCATAGTCGATAGGACCCCGGTCATCCAGTTATACGTAATCTCCTGTAGAGACCTTAAGGTGTGTTTTCCAGGAACCGATTCCTACCCAGCTAACCAGTGATCGTACTGTGTGTAATACATGTTTTAAGAAGAGATCACGACCCGAGACCTTACTTGCGATCAGCGCCTATTCAACGCGATTACGACCAGACTATCTCAAGGCCACTTCTCAAGCATATGCTATTCCCTGTTGCAGAAATGCTTTTCTAAAAGTAAAAGAGACCTGCAGAGTAGATTCATCTTTGTAAGATGGGAAAAACGAGCAATTAGGGACACATACAGCTTAGAGAAGCTAATTGATGTCAGGAAAATGAAGTGTGGCATAAAATGTTCGATAAATTTGGGGGGGAAAAAAAAGAACGCTTTTCTTTCCAGCAAAAGCCCATTCTGAATGTCACATTTAAAATAATACGACGGTCTATTTACAGACACGCTGCATGGATGTGTGGTAACGATCAAAAAGCAACCAGTTGGTATGTTTTGTTCTATTTTAGCCATGCTGTTCAAAAGCAGTTATCGATGTTCAATGTTAGCTTGATGATTCAAGCAGTGTTTTAAAAAGTTTCTAAAATGTTCAGGTCTTGTTGTTTGTTGAATTGAGATATCACACTTGGGAATTTTTAAGAATTGAAATTTGAATGTAGTACTGAATATAATCTTGGTATTTTGAATAAGGAAAATTTCTGGTCAGATTATAAAAAAAAGAGGCTTCAGCACACTGCAAGGATTTGAACAACCTCATCAATGGAAGTCGTTATTATAGATTTATTAAACTGTGTACACAGTTTCGTTCTTTCCGTTATACGTTGAAACCACCCACAGCTGTTTGTAGTAAAGGTACAGAGAATTGGGATAGTATTGGGAGTTAGAAATTCTAGATATATTTTCTCTGGTTTTCCGAATTGGTATCGCAAGAAACTTAATGTCCTTAACAATTTGAAGTATGTTTCCGTTGTATTTGATTGCCAATACCGCAATCATCTGTGAATGATTTGCCAGCGAGAATATTGGTGTTCTTTACTAGCAGTCCCATAGTTATCTTATATGTTTTATAGTGATAATGAAAGAAAAAAAAAAACTATAATGATAAAATATTTGCACTGTCAAAGTTTAATAATAATAATCAAAGAATCGATAATAACAGAAACCCACTGTTTATTATATTTATACTATGAGAAAGGTTACAAATAATAATAATTGGAGATATTATTATTATTTCTAATTACTATTATATTTTATATAGCTTTTCATTGTTCTTTTTTGTATTTTATGCTCTGGATCTTATTTGCCACGCCCCCTTTTTTTTCACCGACACACTGGTCAGTTTTAACCCAACGAGTGGCGTTTACATGTCTCCACAAATTTAAAAATAAATTTCATATTTTTGGTAATTTCTAATAGTCCGAACACAAATGGGGTAGAGTTATAATAATAAAAAAAAAAAACTATCAACTGTACAGCTGATCTAAGACCAATAGTGGTATCACGGGTTCTTCACTGTTAAACCATTCAGGAAGGAATGCAGATTTAATTTATTGTATCCCTTTTGTAGAATCCTTTTTTTCTATTATTTTAATGAATTTTGGTTTTTGTATTGGGTAACTATAAAAATGGGAAAAAAAGACAGTAGTTTAATTCATGCATAATTTATTTGAAAGTAATGAATAAAGAAGAGTACTATACATAGACACAAACCTGGAAAGCACGAAGGAAATAACACACACAATTAAGAAAGTCTATTAGTTAATTTTGGTGAAAAACTTATATACGTCTAGATTCAATGCGTTAAACGTTTCGAAGCATCCAAATTCACTTATTTGATGAAAATTCCATTATATTAATATAAAAATAGATTAAAAATTTTTCTATAAAATATATGGTAACATAACAGTTAACGAGTGTGGTTAAAAAAAAAAATCAAGAAAAATAAGTGTTAACTATTTAATGTATTTACAGTAGAAAAAGAGAACCAACACCAAAAGTATGCCAAAATTTAATTTTAAGCTGAATAGCAAACTACCATTTCAGAATATAAAAAGTACATTCATCTTGAAATTATAAAAAGAAACTCCAATAGTAATAAGTATTATGCAAAAAATTTACTTATATTTATAATAAAAACTTGTGTTAACTGAACATGATTCTTTAATTATTCCCTTTACTTCTGTTATTAAATGAGATTTCGGGAAATACAATTTAAGAATCGAACTCTCTTTAGCATAACATAATTATAGCATAACATAATTATAAGCATTAATTGAAAGAAGAGGACTTAGTCTTTTTATTAATGACGCCCTAAAGAGGAGTACAAAAACGGTTTGTTTTTAAACGTTAAATGTACGACACATAATTATTATGCATGTACATTATTATTATTATTATTTTATCATACAAAGGATAATCTGAAGTACATACGATATGTATGTAAAGAATTAATGACAAATTATCTCTGTATTATAGTTTGTACTGTGTCGTCCCGTTGATTATGGCGTTTTAAAACACGAAGTACTAATAAAAGAACTCTTTAAAGAAAGAAAATCTTTCAAAAAAACATTTTTCCAGTTAACATTTTAATTATAACTGAATTTTAATAGATTAAATATTAAACACATACTTAAACATTCGAGATTCAAAAACAAAAAAATCGCCTTATTTGTATTAGATACTATCTCAATAAATGCCTAAACATAATCACCTACGCTACTAACAAATCTCCCAAAAAAGTCGAAGCTATAAGTCAAATTGGGAATAGTGGTTTCCCCCTATCCCCCCCCCAACCCAAAACCTCCAGTAGGAAAAAAAAATTCGGGAGGTCATAAGTATGTTTTCGAAAATCAAGTTCATATTACCATGTGTCTCATTTCAAAGGAATTACAAAAAGAACTGGAAAGGGCAAGTGCCTTTCTTCCTTCCCGGTATAGTAAACAGCAAAAGTTCGAACTGTTATGAATACAATCCAGTTAACAGAATATCGACTATCCAAGTTGATGTGGTGACAGCGTAAAGAATCTTGCTCATAACATTTCACATTAATAGCAAATATGGTACGTAAGTTTATTTAATGCTGATAGTACCATAGTACATATGAAGATTACGTAATCGACAGTTCCTAACTGCAAGACGACGTGTCTTACATAAAATAAATCTATCCTCCCTAGCTCACAAAAATAAACCCGCTCAATATACTTAAAAGCATTCACATTCCAACACGGCTTTGTCCTAAACAAGCAAAATACACTACACAACAGAGAGCGATTAAGAACTAACTATTCCTCCATAACAGACATCAAACATGAACATTCCACATTGCATTTAAAGACCATCTACGCTACCATCAACAACAAACAAAACAATTAAGCATGTTACATATTTCCAAAAGATGAACTGGCACCCAAAGATCGGAAAAGTCGAATGCAAAATAATGTCAGATTGTTTTTTTTTTTTTTTTTTTTTTTACCCCCCGGGCGTCCCGTTTGTGGACGCGGATACTAAAAACACCCAATATTATATAATACTATACGATAATATATATATATATAAATATATATATAGAATAAATATAGAAAAAAATTATATATAAATATATAATATAATATAAAGTAATAATAAATAATATATAATATAATAATATAATAAAAATATAATATATTAATATATATAATATATATAATCATCTACCGAAATTCCTACAAATCTCCTTGATTCTTTTTGCAATGCTTCTTACGAAAAAAAAACAAATTGGTATCTGTAACATTTTTCTTAAAATGAAACCATACTTTGGAAAATAAAGTTCACTTCATTAAATTCAAAATGATTTTCTCAATGGGAGATAGAGAGCCACTTGCAATAAATTTTAGAATTAACAAATAAAGATATTATTTTAGTAAAATAATTTTGAGAAGACATTTTTTTTATTATTTCACCACTAATTAAAAGAAAAAAAAAAAAAAAAGTCTTGATAAGTAAATGCGTTTTAATGCGCTTGACTTCCATTGCATATTTAAAAAACAGAATCAGAATAATCTAACATTACTAAATGCGAAAATATGCGAAAAGTCATATTAAGGCTTACTATTACAACAAAAAAAATAGAATATTGTAGAAACTATGGAAAATACATAATTAAACTAGGACATATCAAGTATAATAAATTTCACAAGATTAATAGAAAAAATTAAGCTGGCAAGTAGATATATAATATATAAATATAATAATAAAGTATATAATATCAAATATATAAATATATATATAATAATATACTATAATAAATATATAATATAGTACGTATTTATCCTGCCACTTTAAAGAAACTTTAAACCCTTCTTGTAATAACATCAATAATAATAGTTAAGCAAATTTTCATGATTAATGAATAGAGGAAAGATAAAGATGAATTCGCTGTTCCTGAATAGAAAAGAGAATAAGGTGAAATTAAAGTGATGGTAATCGTATTGAAAAAGTCTTTTACTGACCAAAACTCTGCATAATGAACTATCGAACATCACCAAAAAGTGCGAATAGAGCCATATGTAACATAACGTTTCATCTGCTAACTGGTATCCAATTCAAAATACAGCCGCGATTATAATAATAATATAATAATATATAAAAATATATAGATATATATATAAAAAATATATAATAATAATAATATACTAAAAATATATAATATATAAATATAATAAGAGTGAAAAAAAGGACTTTACCTCCATCAGCAGGGATCGAACACGTGGACTCCGCTCGCTGAGCTTAAACAGTAACCGGCGCCTATTTCCACTAGGCACCACGTCCAAAAAAGAAGCTCAATCCAGCTTTTAAAGCCCCGTCTTTCCCATAATTGCTGATACGCAAAGGCCACCCATATATAATAAAAAGATAATATCAATAATATAATAAAAATAATAATAATATAAATATATATATATATATAATATATATAATAATATAAATAATAATGTAATAATATAAAAATAAAATATAATAATAAGAAAAGATCTACATAGAAAATTTACAATTTAAGTAAAACACCTAAAACAATTCAATCTT
>JABUQX010019747.1:15000-32500 GCA_015478945.1 Trachelipus rathkii
ATTAAATTAAATTGTATTATAATATTTACTACAGTTGAATTAAAAAAAAAAAAACTCAATCTTAAAATAAATTAAACAAACTTGAACTAGGAAAAACTTGAATTAGGCCTGCCTAGCCTAACTATACCTTACCTTAGTTAAAGCTGGATTAAGATGTTATCAGAAAGCCCACTCTTATTGGTGAAAGTATAATGCAAGCAGTATTGTTTTTTTCTAAGGAGATATTTTTTCTCCAAAATCCTAAAAGGATGACATTCCAGCTGCTGTGTTCAAAGTCAACTTAACTTAATTCTTAGATGATAAAGGCCTAATCCAATCCAAAGGGAGAATTGCCAAGACACTTTTAAATAATGATGATGTGATAAATCCAATTCGTCTTGGCAAGGATCATCATCGTACTAAATTAATCATAAGATATTTTCATTCTAGATGTCACACTTGGGTGTTCAAACAACTATCAATTTCATCAGATCATGGCTATTAGGCAAGGCCAGGCATGCTGTAAAGAATGTTTTGTCAGACTGTAAAGTCATGCAAAAAATTTAACAGTATATTCCCTTTAAATACCAAAAAATGACTATATCTTCATCAATCATAAGAGTTAATTTTGTCGTCGTCTTTTTGTAGCATGTACTGGCGTGGACTTTACAGGCATCTCTGTGTAAAGATTAATGATAAGGAATTTCAAAAAAATGTATCTAATAATTTACACCTGCCTTAACATCAGAGCTATTCATGTTGATGTCCTTCCAGATTCGTCCAATGATATTCTTTTACTTTCATTCCAACATTTCACAAATAAACTATCCCGGTCATACCGTCCAATTCATTTGTGCTCCAGATAAATGCGCAGGAATTCAAACTACAGTGGAAATCATACTACGTTAGACAATCTTTGTCTTCAAAATATGTTCTTCTCGAACATATCGTAAATCTAATAACATCAACATTACAACGATTCCAAATCTATTCCACTTCGGGTGCACAGTTGGGCGCATGATACGAAACAGTTAAGTGGATGCTTATAAATCCATAAGGTTAACAACAACTTAACCTACTTTCAACTGTTAACAATTTTTTCAAAATATTCAACAATGTTATCAATTCAAGACCTTTTAACCTATAGGTCATCTGTTAATGTTTGGAAATTATTGCTCCAAATTCCTCTTTGGAACCTTCATGGCAATTCATAACTCATATTGCAAATGAAGTTTCCACCCCCATATGGAAGAAAACTTCCTCCTCACAACAAGACTTTACCCATAACTCTAACTCTCAAGGAAGAGTTTTTGGAGACTTCAAGGAATTAATGGTGATGATCTACCTATTTAAATTTTCGTCCAGCAAGTAAGAAATCTCTAATCATCAGAGTGGACCAACAGAATAAAGGTTGGATATAGTTCTAATTCACACACCTAACAAACCTAGACCTCTCCGGGTAAAGTTCTGGAAGTCATTGTTGTTGATGACGATAAGATCAGGCTTCTTTTATTATGCCTTTTCATAGGTATCTATTTATCTTCTTTCACAGTGGCATATCGAGCCCGATTTTCATCATAGCTTCTTTGTAAAGTTGGCGGTCTTCGCCTTTGTCTATGTCTTCAGGTTTTGTCTCTCCAGTGAGAACTGATGCTGAAGCTATATTCATTTATTCTCTCTCTTATCTGAATATATGTTGTTAATTATGGAATCTGTAGAAATTTTATTTTTAAAATACTCTTCAATTATTCAAATTTTCATGTTATTTTCAAATGTATTTATTAGTTTGATATTTCTTGTTTCTCAAGTTTACTTTAAACTTCTCTCTCACTTCAAGGTTTCTAAGATTTTTCACCTCAACTTTTACCTTATTTTTGCTGTTTTCAGCTTCCTCGATTATGTTCTCAGCTCATTTGATCGTTTAACCCTACTTCTGTTTTCGGATTGTTGTTTCCTGCATTCTTTTATATTATTTTCTTGATGAGAATATCTTTTTACTTCTGCTGTAGTTATATCCGTTAATTTCATAAGTTTTTTTATTTGCTATTTTACATTTTTATTTTGAGTTATTGATATATATAAACTATTTATATATTTTTCTTTTCAATCTATTATTATATTTTTTTTTTTTTATTTTTTTGCTTATTTAATTTATTTTGTTTTAATGTTATATTATTTTTTAAACTATTAATTTATTATTTATTTTGTTTCACATATTTTCTTCTTCTTTTTTTTATTTATTTTTTTTATAATGTTTATCTTTCATTTCTAATAGTTTTTGTTATGTTTATAGATATTATTTCTATATTAATTTACTAATTTTATTTCTATGTTACTTATATTTTTTTTTATTTTATTTTTTTGTATTTATTTTATTACTTTTCAATTATTTGGTTATTATTTTTTTATTTACTTTTATTATTATCATTCTTCTTAACGCCTAAATTATTATTAACCAATTTGTGTATTTTTCTTTATCTTCAGGTTTTTATTTATTAAATCAGTTATTATTTTATTTATATATTTCTTGTTGATTCTTTATAATAAATTATTCAATAAATTTAATAAATCTATAAGAAATTTATTTATCTTATAGCTAAATTTTTTAAATTTTCTTCTCTTCTCAACCTTTATACTGCATAACTTTTCTATTCTCTCTATCTCTTACCTGACCTTTCTTTACATAATCACCTATTTGAGGTTTCAGTCATTTGATAAGCCTTGTATACAATTAAGTGGCCTGTTGACTTATTCTTTTTTAATAAACTATCATCATGAGCTTTCCATTTCTGGTATAATTTTGTAGTTTTCCAGTCCCAGATATATGCTTTTTCGTCTATTTTATTTTTTTTATTATCATATTTTTTATCTTTATATATATTTTTTGCTATCTACTTGTTTCTAGTTTATGTATTGATTTATTTTATTTATATATTATTGTTTTTTTATTTATTTAATTAAATATTCTAAATTGAAAAGTTTATTTTTTTCTTTTATTTTTTTATATGTATTTAGTTGCATTTTTTTATTTTTTATTTAATTTTTATATTATTTTTTATATTTTTTGCGCATGAACTTTATAATTGTTCATGAATTGATTAATTTATTATATATTTAGTATTTTTTTTTTATGAGTTCTATAATGTATATTCATAGTTTTTTTTTTTTTTTCTATTTTTTTTTAACAAATAATTTTTGAACAAGAATTTCGTAAAAATATTTGATTTTCTTTTGTTATATGGTTATTTTTTTTATTTATAATATTATATAAATTATTAATTTATATTTATTTATATCATATATTTTATTTCCTTTTCCGAATTCGTTTGATATATTCAAATTTTCTATTTTTTGATGATAAAAAACCCGGCATGGAATGTATTGAAGGGTCTGCAATGTATTTGAAATCCACTGGTATATCCCATTCCCAAACCCTTAAACTTTTATCATCTGATGTATGTTTATAGATTTTGCATCAATTTAAAACAAAGGAATTTTGCGACTAAAGTAAATCTTGATTTATTTTGCTTGATTTATGCCACCATATTATTGTAAATTATACAGTTACTCCAGGTAGAAATACCTCCCGGTTTCCTGATTTTTGGCGCGGGCCGGGCGGTTTGCGGGCTGGGGCCGGGGCCCCGTCTGTCCTAGATCATCATAGCACTGCGGAACTGCATTCCCCCGGGGGCGCAGTTCCGAGTGCCTATGATCAGCCGCACTGTATATAATAAATTATATATATATATATTATATATAGTATAATATATATATATATATATATATATATATTAATACTATATATATTATATATATATTATTATATAATAATATATAAAATTTTTTATTATATATATATTAGTTATATTATATATATATTATATTATATATTAATTTTTATTATTATATATTATTTATATATATATTATATATATAAATCTATAGTTTGATTTTATATCCATAGAACAACGATTAATAATATATAATAAAAATAATATCTATAATATATATATAATCATATATATTATATAAATAATAATTATATTTATTATTATTTATTTTTTATATATAATTATTTATATATATATTTATATATATTATATATACTATATATATATATATAATATCTTATTAATTTCATAATACTACTAATATATATATTATTATATATATTATATAATTATATTATTATATTATATATATAATATTATATATTTTATTATATATATATATATATATCTATTAATATGTTTTATTATATATAATATATGGTCAGTCGTTTAGTTATATCCGTCATATTATATCTCTGAAAACTATTTTAATGCTAACAGTATAATTACGGAATACATTGGTGGACTGCTGGACCAATTTAGTAACGGAAAATGTAAAAAAAAAAAAAAAAAAAAACAAAAAAAAAAAAAAAAATTATATCGTCAAAAACTACAATAGCTACACAGAGAAATTGAATACATTTTTGGAATCCTGGTAAATATTTACATAAAATAAGAAAAGTAAAAAAAATAAAAAAATAATAAACAAATTATTGTTATAATTATAGTAATATGATTAAAGGCCTATTTAGAGACCTTTAATTGGTTTCTCGTTAAAATAAATGACTTTCTATTAAATAAATATAGTTATAATTTGCTTTTTTTTTTTTACTTAAAATTACTATGGATAACCGCAAAGTTGGCAGGAGTCGGGTCTCTCGCCTTCCGGAACTACGGGGTAGGACTAATTCCCCCCCTCCGGAAGGGTCGAACCCCCGCTCTTGGTATTTGGGTGTCGCGGGTCCTCCGCCCCTCCCCCTACGGGGTATGAAAACGTCCCCCCCCATGTTCCCCGTCGGCTCGAGCCCCCTATGTGCCGTATAAAGCAAAATCCTATGTAAAATGTTCCCAGGATTCCAAAAATGTATTCGCATTTCGCTGTAGCTATTGTATTTTTGAGATATTAATTTTTTTTTCTTTTTTTTTTTTTTTTTTTTTCATTTTTCCCCGTACTAACATTGAAACCAGCATCCACCAATTGTTATTCCGTTTACTGTAGCATCAATTAGTTTTTGAGATATATATGACGGATATACTAAACGCTATCTATATATATTGATATATATATATATAATATATATATAATATATATATATATATATATATATAATATATAATTATATTATATATATATATATATATATATATATATATATATATATATATAATATATATAGTATATATATTAATTATATATATAATATTAATATAATAATATATATATAATATATATTATATATATATATAAATAATAATAAATATAATAATATTATACACACATATAAGACGCTTTAATTAAACCCCGGTAAAGAAGTTTTAGAATGAATGGTTGGTAAATTACTGTCTGATAATTAAGTAAAGAAAAATTAAAAATTGATTTGCAATAAAAAAGAACTTCTTCTTTTTTTTTGAGCCTCAAATTGAATTTTTTTCGATTCCTTTTATTTAATTTTTTTCTGTTATTTTTACCGTATATATATATTATATATATACTATATATCTATATATATTATATAATATATATATATTATATATATATATATTAAATATTAATATATATAATATATATGAATATATATATTATAATATATTATATATATATTATATATATAAATAATATATTTATATAATATATATATAGGTAATACTGTTAAGACAGTGACCCACACTTTTTAGAACCGAAAATTTTCTAAAGTCAAAAAAAATGTTCGAAGTTAAATTAAAGATTTCTAAAGCAAATTCTTAGTGGCAAGCTTCTGGAATTACGCCAGACAGCTGCACTAAACAATTTCTAAAAAAAACTACTAAACTAACTTTCCGAAGTTAAAAAATTTTTGAACTTAGAAATTTTCGTTCTCAAACTGTTGTGGTCGCCTATCTAAGTATTCCAATATCATATATATATATATATTCTTTCTTTCTTCACCTTCCCTTTGCCAGATTGGGGTAAGCTGCCCTATCACAAGCATCGAAAAGAAAATGCAGTATGAGAACATACAAACATCGAAAAGAAGCTCCAGCCTACCGCCCCTCTGTTAACCAATTAATTAGTTGAGACTCTGTCACAGACAGAATTCCACCCTAATGCATCATGGTCCTGCGACGCGACCCTCACATGGTAAATTCGTCAATGTAAGCGTATCCCCTGGCCCAGGTGGGCCACACCATGCCCCATACAAAACCCCGCCATTCTCCTCCTATCATGGCAAACCTTTATCTCGCCTCTGCAAACTCCACATTTCTCTCCTTCAGACTTTCGTTAACCGACTCAATCCACTTTCTCTTCGTCTCCCAGCCGGTCGGTTCCAAACACACTCTCCACTATACATCCGCTTAACCAACCGACTATCATTCATCCTTTCCACAATACCAAACCATTCAACATACTTTCATTTATCTCTCATTTACCCCTTTTCTTCACACCACACAATCTCTAATAAGTCTAATTCCTCATTTTATTAATTCTTCACACCTAAACATCCCCTCAATGACTTGCATCTGAACACATTGGAAACTTATAGATCTATACTTTCTTATTCCAGACCATAGCCTCACTAACATACAATAACACAGTAACACATGTGCTTATGCCAGACTTTGTCACAGTCAAGACTTAGTTCTCGTGCATTTAACGAAAGAATTAATTGCACTAGCCACCTTCCCATTCACAACTTCGCTACTACACTCTGCATCATCGTTCCCTTCTCATCAACACATACCCTAAATATTTAAACTCAGACAACTTCTCCAGCTGCACATCATCTAACATAACTTCAACTGAGGACTGTTTCTCACTCACAACATAACCTTACTCTTATCACTTTTACTTTCAAACCCTCCTATTACACACACTCACTGTGCCAAATCTCTCTATTACCAATCCTCCAACCTTCTTCAGATCGCCACATACGATCAGAACCAAATCATCGCATATAATAGTAGGGCACCCTCCACCCTCCATTCTCCATCATTCTATAACACCATTTCTCTGCCATCCCTACCTCGAATTCTTTATAACCCCATCCCATATACACATTGAATAACCAAGGACATAACACAACCCTGCTCACTCCGCTATTAATCTAAACACACTCAACCATTGACACCATTTATTCTTACAATCGCTTCACTATCGTCCATACATACTTTTGATTCCATCAGAAGCCTACCACCAACACCATATATCACTAATACCTGCCAAAGAGCTTCCCATTATCCTAGCATGCTTCTTTTGTAAATCCATAAAACTATATAATTTATTCTTCTTCTCCCCTTATTTTTCTTCATCATTGTTTCAATGTAAAGGTTTTGATCCACAACATCCTCTACCACTCCTAAACCACATTGTTCTTCACCAATCAGTCCCTCATCACTCGACGCACTCTTTCAAACCAAAAATACAAACCATATCTTCCCTACAACACTCATAAACTTATCCCTAAATTCTACCAGTTCCCTTCTCCTTAACCCTTATATCAAGGTATCATTACCGCTTCTCCTCCAATCCCTTGGAACTATACCCTCATAAACGCTTTTACACACTTCCAAATCCAATCAATCACCATCTCGCCTCCATCTCTTGTCATTTCACTAGTAAATTTTCATCTAAACGTGCAATTTACCATTCTTTCAACTTTCTCACTCTACCCATTACCTCCTCCTACTAATAAACCTCACCCCTAAAATACCTATCTCCTTTCCTTCTTTGCACCATCAAACTACACAACACATTCCACTAACACTACTCTCATTACTGTATCTATTGGCAGCATTTTCGAAGTATTCTTTCCACACTCCCCTCACATCCATTTTCATCATTACAAAAGCACCATACCTATTTCATTATTTCTAAGCAATTCCCTTATTCCTCATTTTTAACCTTTTTTCGCTGCTTCCGCTCCCGAAGAGCTTCCTCTTCCTTGTATGTCCTCATTCATCTCCTTCCAAACTGCATTTACCTTTTTTTTCTCCTACGTATGCACCTTTTAGTATTTTTTTCCTCCTTATATATCTTCCAAGCATCTTTCTTTTTGAAACTTCATCTATTTGCTTTTAGTTACATTCACTACCACGCTTCTTTTTTACCTTTTAACCGCTTTCATCACCTCTTCATCCCACCATTCGCTGTTAACATTCTTGCTTCTACTTAAGCACATCCACACACTTCCTTTTGCACTACTATACAATTGCTTCCCTTCCATTGCCCCCAGATTTGTTCAGTATCTAACTTGTTCACATTCAGCGATTTACTAAGCGAGCGCTCTTACATACTTACCTTATTGTCTTGCTTCACTAACTTCTCACTCTTAACTCTACCCAATCCTTCCTTATCACCCTTCCTTCATCCAAGCCCCCTCTAACTTATTTTACATAGAATACAACAAAAGATCCGATATATTATATATTATTATATATATATATATATATATCTTAATTATATATTATATATATATATATAATATATATAAATACTATATATAATATATATAAATATACTATATTATATATTATATATTAACTAATATTATATATATTATTATTATATATATAACTATATATATATAGTTATTTACCGTGTCTCGTGCATATTTCCATATAAAGAGGCAAATATTAAACTACAGGCATAATTACAAAAACTGGCGGCAACAGATAGTCACCAAAAAAATTTATCTTTTATTGCAAACTCTATTTAAAGCCGATTTTTATTGAAAGAATCATCAGGTGTCACAAATTCAAACGGGCCCTACCTCACGTAGTTAATAACTTTATCATTTGATTTTTTTATGAATAATACCCACAAGAAAAATTGATGAAATAGACAAATTAATTCAGCATAAATGATAAGAGTGCTATAAGTCATTACTCATATAACCTCCTTATTACCATTATATATATATTATAATAGTAATAATATTAATATATTATATTAATTTAATATATATCATATAATATATATATATATATATAGTATTATATATATTATATATATAATATATATAGTTATATATATATATATTAATAAATATATATATAATATATATATAAAGATTAAAATGTATTTTCCTGCTGCTCCCCCACTTATTTATTTGTTTACATTTTTTCGTCAGCATTTTCCTAATTCGGCAAGCACGGGAAATATAGCAACCTTACAGATTTAAGGAAAATTCCTTACGTGGTGAGCAATTTTCCTAATTTGTGCTTAAACTGACATAATCGAACGTCAAACTTTTAGCATTTCTTACGTTCGTAAGCAAGAATACAAAAACATAAAACGCCTATATCAATATCGATATAATAATCGTCCTCTTGCGGTATCTCTAATTCCCCTAGGCCATAAGTCGCTAGTCTCGCTAGTCACTACCAAAGTTTGTCGCTACGAAGTACTAAAACTTTGGTACCAAATTTTGAAGTCCAAAGAAAAACAAAGACGTCAGCAACAAACATCGGTGTTTGTTACCATAGTGATATTTGTAAAAGTCAATGGGTTCATGACTTTAACAATTGAACAAGTGAAGGTAAATGTCGCCCTAGATTACTAATCAAAATCACTAGGTGATCAGAAAATGCTCTCTTCCTTTTGTACTATTTCGCACTTTAATCGGCATTAACATTAGGTAATGTGTAGATGTTTCCCATCTGACTCCTAATAAAATGACTCGAATTAAAACTATAAACAATTAATTTACAACAAATGGTTTTTTAAAAAAATTTCTTTTTCCTTTTAATTCCTTTTTATATGTTTATATTTTCAATAAAAATACTAAAAATAAGACTACGAAAATCATAACAATTTGGTAATGTAAAGTTCTATGCAATAATATTTTCAATGAATACTATAAGCTTAAAGACTTATAAACACTTTAATAAACACAAATGGTATCAAAAAATTTGAAGTTTTTGAAGAAGGTTTATAATTTTTGGGAATAGTAGTGCTGAGGGGTGTCACCCCCGATTTTTATAAAAATTACAGGATATACTCCAACAAAAATAGTAATGAAGAATAATGAAAATGAATAAGTCATTTGTCTATCTCTTTAGGAAAAAAAAGTACAGCCTCGCCAGTTGTTAAAAATCCCATAGATTTTTCTTATTATTTTTTTTTTTTTTTAAAAATCAAGGACATATCTCTAAAAAACATATATCATGAAGATAAGAAAACATACATTAGGAAGTCTTTAGGAAAAAAGTAGAGCCTCTCAAAGTTTCATAATTTTCCCATAACTTCTTACTAAAAAAAATTAAGTGGTTCGTACTTGTTTTTAGGGCCTATCCTATGTTCAGTTATGGATAAGATTTTGGTTAAAGTCTAAACATATGATTTTCTCTGTGATACCAAACAAAACTTATAACCTAACTAGAAGGCCTGAAAATGATACCTAACCCTTATGGACAAAAATGCAAAACTATAGGTTTAACACTTTTGAAGGTTGTAAAACTTTTTCCTAAAGAATAGCGACGATTTTTTCGTTTTCATTCTTTTATCTTTTTTAGATTATAGCGATCCTTGTGATTGTTATAAAAAGGGATGCATTACCTCCTCCTGCAATACTATTACCACTATATTTTGTATATATCAAGCTACCGATTTCAAATTTTTTTTTATAAAAATACTCTTGGAAATGCATTAAATCTATTTTGGCATTTTAATAGGAATATATACCTACTTATTGATCTTTTTTTTTGATTATATGATATATTAGTCTCTGTTTAGGACTCCCATTAAGAGATAATCAATATTATTGTAATAGTAGTGCAGAGGGGTGTCACCTCCCATTTTTATAAAAATTACAGGATATATCTCTTAAATAAAAATAATGAATAATAAATAATATCTAATAATTTTGTCGCTCTCTTTTTAGGATAAAAAATAGTTTATCAGCCTCTCAAAGTTAAAACTCCTTTAAGACTTCATTTTTGATCCGCTCAAGGGGTCTCATTCAGGCCTGCCTAGTTCAAGCTCTATGATAGTTTTATTAGTATACACACAGAGCAAATCTATGTAAATCTTAACACATCTTTCTAACCTGAAAATAGGAATGGCCTAAAACCAAGAACGAGCCTACTAATTTTTTTTATAGAAAGCCTATGGGCAAAATTTTACACTTTGAGAGGCTGTAACATAAAAATACAGATCTATATATTATGGTTGTTTCTTTCAGCTTCATTAAAATTCTTTTTTTAAGAATATAATATATATAGAGATACTATATAATATATATATAATATATATATAATAATATATATATATATATTAATATATATAATATATACTTATATATATAATACTATTATATAATATTATATATTAATATAATTAAAAAAATATATTTTTTTTTCTTTATATAGAAAATCCTATGGAATTTTTATAACTTTTGGAGATTGTACTTTTTTCCTGAAAGAGCGCGATTTTTTGTTTTTCATTATTTCTCATTGATTATTTTTTTACGAAGTAGGCCTATATATCCTTTGATTTTATAAAAATCGGGTGAACTATCTCTCTGCACTACATTACTTTTTATTTAATCAATAATCAATTTATAGGACACAGATTTATGTAAATATAATATTAAGAAATATAACAAAAATTTGGTAACATTAACAATAGATGCCCCTAAATTAGATTTTCTTAAAAATCACAGTCATACTGACGAAAAAAATAGTAATGAATTAACAAAAAAATACCTAGATGATTAGTCTCTCTAAGAAAAAAAGTTACAGCCTCACCTTAAAGTACCCGAATTTCTTCTCCCCATTAGGGTTTTCTTATAACAAAACTGAAACAGAGCAGTCCCCCGAGAGAAGTCTGTCTTAAGCCTTCCCAGTATTCAGGTTTTATGAATAAGATTGGTTTTATATAGGTTCAGCTAGGGATGCCGGAACCCGTCGATTTTGTTTGGAATTCCCGTTCCGCGGAAACTAAACCCGGAACTTCCAAAAAAACTTCGGAAGGTTCCGACATCATTCCCTAGTATAACTTACACAGAATCTATCATAACCTGCCTGAAGAAGGCTTAAACCACACCTCAAGGCCTGTCTTCAGTTTTCTTTATAAGAAACCTATGGAAATATTTTCCGAACTTTAAGAGGCTTCACTTTTTTCTTAGATAGACTGATCAATCTAGGTATTTTTTTAATTCTTCATTACTATTTTTTTTCAGTCTATTCTGTGATTTTTAATAACAAAAAAATCGTAATTAGGGGCAGTTCCTTGTTTCTTGATGTTTATATTTCTAATATTATTTACATAAACTCTTGTCCTACTAAAATTGATTATTGATAAAATAAAAAGTAATAGTAGTGCAGAGAGATGTCACCCCCGATTTTTATATACAATCATCAGTTATAGGCCTACTCTAAAAAAAAAAATAATAAGAAGAATCCTAAAAAACTGAAATCGTCTCTCTTTTAACAAACGGATCAAGCACGAATTTAAGAAAAATATCCATATGATTTTCTTAAAAAAATATATATAATTTTTAAATTATATAATATTATTATATATTACTCATATAATACTAGTTATATATATACTATATATAACGGATTATACGGCTGAGGTATATTATATAGTGAGGGGATATATACTATAGTATTATAATTAATATATATATATATATACTATAATAATAATATATAATATAATTACTAAAAAATAATAATAATGAAGAGAAAGAAACAAAATTTATTTAAATCTTTAAGAAAAGTCTTCAACAGTTAAAATTTAAGACTTCAGACTTTCCTATAAAAAAATTAGTGAATCGTATCGTATAAGGAAAAGATGTTTGCAGGCTCATACTTGAAAAGGAATACTTCGCTTAATTTTACATAATCTTGCTCTGTTACTATACCACCCTAATAAATATCTCTACATCAACCTGAACTAGCACGGCCTGAAATGAGACCCACCTTTTACCGGATCAAAAAGAAAATCTAAAGGCAGTTTTAACTTCCTCCTCGAGAGGCTTAATTTTTCTCCTAAAGATAGCGACAATTTTTTTCATATTCTTCATTATTATTTTTTAAAGTAATTTTTTTAACTTAAAAATTGGGGGTGACACCCTCTGCACTACTATTACAATATATATATATCAATATGAAAATTTTTATTTGAAATTAATATACAATATCAGAACAAAAACTCATAGTAGTGATATATATTCCTAAAAATGCTCCAAAATCAGCCATTTAAATTTTTTGGAATATTTTTAAAAAAAAATTAAAATATATAGCTATATATACCAATAATATAATGGGTAATATTATTGCAGAGGGTGTCATCCCTTATTTTATAAAAATCACAGGATAAGCTCTAAATTTAAAAAAATAAAGAATGAAAACGAAATATCTGACTCCTTTAGGAAAAAAGTTACAACCTTTCAAAGTTTCTAGCTCATGTATATGACTTTTCATTATTATTGAAGGTAGTTTGTTCTATCTCATTTTCCCTCTAATGTTCAGTTACTAAGTTTTGTAGGTATACACAGAGAAACTATGTAGACTTAACAAATCTTATCATACTGAACTATGAATGGCCCTATAAACAAAGTACGAAACCCACTAATCTTTTTATAAGAAAAGTCTAGGGAAAATTTTAAAACTTGAAGGCTCTACTATCTTTCTCCTAAAGACTATACCATCATGTAGTCATTCTTTTTATCTTTTCATGATATTTTTACTTAGAGTTTATCATCTTAGGCTGATTAAAAAAAAAAAAAAAATTATACGAAATACTAATATTTTAACTTTGAGAAGCTGTAACTTTTTTCCTAAAGAGATAGATCATTGATTTTTTTCAAAAATTTACATTTCCTTTCAAATTATAAATTTTTTTATTTTTTTTCGAAAAGTAAAAAAAAAAATACACCACCTCTTGGTAATTTTTATAAAATCGGGTGACACCTCGAGCAACTACTATTCCAATGTAAGCAAACATAGAAAAAACCTCAAAATATTTTTTTTTCGATACATTTTGTGTTTATTAAATGTTATAGGGAAGATAAATATTTCACTGAAAATATTACATCAGAACTTAAATTAACCCAAATTGTTATGATTATCGTGTCGTTTATTGTTATATTTTTATTGAAAATAAAAAAATAAAATGTAAGAAAATCTGTAGGAAAAAAAAATTTTAAAAACCATTTTTGTAAATTATTTTTATAGTTTTAATTCAGTATTTACATGATTCAGATTGGAAAACAACTACACAATAACCTAACTGTACAACCATTACAAATCAAATAGTAACAAAGGAAGAACGCATTTTCATCAACCCCTAGTGATTTTGAATTAGTATCTAGGCCGACATTTACCTTCACTTTTTCAAATTTAAATTCAGAACCACCAGTTGACTTTACAAATAATCACTATGGTAACAAACACCGATGTTTGTTGCTGACGTCTTTGTTTTTCTTTGGAATTCAAAATTTTGCAGTTTAGACATACTAGTTACTCCCAAAGATAAATCTTGCAAGTACCGACAACAAGACCAGCGACTAGGCCCTAGGATTAGGATACCGCAAGAGCGACCGATTATATATCGATATGATTATTAGGCGTTTTTATTTTTTATAATAGTGGTTACAAAAGTAACGAAATGCAACAGTTTGCCGTTCGTTATGTCAGTTTAAGCAAAATTAGGAAAATCTCTACCATCTTAGCCCTTCGCTTATCCCAGATAAGAGTAGGGTGCTTAATATACATGGAAATTAAAATAGTTAAGTAGAAGAGCATGATAAGTCGAAAAAAAAATCTACCTTCCCGTCATACCTTTAAGTGCCATTTTTAATATACCTTGTTTTTACTTCTGTAAATTTGGTTTAACTTTCATTCACTAAATTTTAGGAGTATTTTATTGTTACTTATTTTTTTCCGAAAGGTCGTGTTAAATTTGAATTTAAAACTGCTTTTTAAGAAACTTATTATTATACATTTCTTTCCATGTTTTATTTATATCCGTAGTAGGTTAAACATGAGAGCTTTCATTCCCAGCTACCATAATAACAGAGAATTTTTCTATGACTTAATAAATAATAACATAAGATATACGGGGAAAATCAACTTTCACTGATTATGTCTAATTCTTATATCCCCATGGTTTTAGTTTGTAAAAGCTCTCAATAAGAATTCGACTACAATCTAGACTTGAGGAGGATTACTTTACCTGCAAGACTACAAATAGTTAGAAACTGTTTCCTATCCTTGCATTCGTTGGTAAGGATAGTGAACTTTATGTTATTATTGATCTCCTAAAACGATAATTATTTATTTATTATAAATCGACACTCGAACTTGCAATCAAAAATCTGTGTAGTTTGTCAAAACTACGATGAGCAATAAAACTAAAAAAAAAAGGAGTCATATTCATCATCTTTACTTTTGAAACTTTATTTAAATTATAGTTGGGTACACATCTCAATATATTTATTTTCAGGGTTGTTTGGTTTAAAACAACATGTTTTTTTTTTTTTTAGTTTGTTCAAACGAACTAAAACACCAATTTTTTTAATTTTTTTTTTAATTTTTGGCTTTTATGGATTTTTTTTTTCCTAATAAAAAAGTGTTCCAAATAAAAATATGTAGCTAATACGTCCTAATAATATATTTAGATAGTAAATAAATTGGAAGAAAACGTTAGTAATTCAATTTAAAAAAATTGATAGCATCAAAATACGATAACAATAATAAAAAACTAATAACTTTTAATCAGTTTTTCTTCGAGTTAGAAAATTGCTATTAAGTAAATAAACATTTTTAGGGATTAGTTCCAATGTTATATTTGAGAGGAAGGAATTCTTAAAACAGTTTATCTTTCCCGAATTTTTTATATATTACAAATAAACAGCACACATTTTTCATTAATTTTTTTTTTAATAATTTGTAATTGCTTATTTAAAAAATATTGTGTTAATAGTATGGAAGAATTTTTTCCCCATTACTGTATATATATATATATATATATATATATATATATATATATATATATATATATATATATATATATATATATATATATATATATATATATATATATATATATATATATATATATATATATATATATATATATATTATATATATATATATATATATAGTATATATATATATAAATATATATATATATATAAAATTTATATATATATATTTATGAAAATTATATCTATATATATATATATATATATATATATATATATATATATATAATATATAATATATATATATATATATATATATATACTATTTCTACAATAAATAAATATAAATCTATATATTTATATATATATAATATATATATTATATATATATATCATCATCATCATCATCATCATCATTAATAGCTCCTATCTGTCCACTGCATGGACATAAGCTTCCTTCATTAGTTTCCACAATTCTCTACCTTCTGCCATGAGTTACCAGGTGATTCCCATCAATTGCCTAACCTCATCTGCCCAGCGCATGTTAGGTCTTTGTCATAGTCGTTTTGGCGTATATAGGGCACCGATTCATTATTTTCTTAGTCCATCTGTTGTCATGTTGTCTAGCTACGTGACCCGCCCATTTCCATTTTATTTCTTTAACTGTCGTTATGATGTCTTTGATCTTTGTCATTTCTCTAATCTAAGTGTTCTATATTCTATCCCTGCGTGATATTCCCAGCATGTATCTCTCCATATTTCTCTGGGTACACCTTAATTTTTAAATTGATTTGACATTTAGTGTCCATGTTTCGCTTCCATATGTCATGACAGGAAGAACGCACTCATTATATACTTTTCTTTTCAAACATAGAAGCATTTTGCTCCTGAAAATTTGACTTAATCTTCCCATTGCCACCCATCCAAGTTTCACTCTTCTTTTAATTTCATTTATTAGCCCCTGTTTGAGGATATCATCTGTCTTAAATACACATATTCCTCCATTTTTTCCAGTGTTGTATTTCCGATTTTTATGGGCTTGGGATTTACAAACTTATTAAACATTACTTTAGTTTTTGATATATTCATTTTTAGTCCAACTCTTTCACTCGATATGCTTAAATTTTCAACCATGATTTTTAGTTCCAGAGGATCTGAAGTAAACAATACTATATCATCTGCGAACCTAAGATGACTCAGATATTTACCATTTACATTTATTCCTGTTGATTCCCAGTCTAGTGTTCTAAATATCTCCTCCAATACCGCAGTGAATAGTTTTGGAGAGATCGTATCGCCTTGTCTAACTCCTCTCTCAATTTTTATTTTCTTTTTGTGTGTGTAGTAAAAAGGAAGAAGTTGCTCTCGAATAAATATTCTTTAGAATTTCAATATAGTTGTTGTTTATCCCCTGATTACCCAGTGCATTTATAACCAAGCTTATGCTCACAGAGTCAAAAGCCTCTTTCTCTAAGTTAATGGACTACTTGTAGAAGGTCATTCGTACTATACCCACTACGGAAGCCAGCCTGTTCGTGTGGTTGGTTGTAATCCAAT
>JABUQX010019747.1:37500-55000 GCA_015478945.1 Trachelipus rathkii
AAAATATTTATCAATAAATTTCCCTTATTGAAAGTGTTAAAAACATTCAAATTTGTTTATATATATATATATATATATATATATATATATATATATATATATATATATATATATATTTTTTTATATATATATATATATATATATATATATATATATATATATACTTCAATGTGCATATTAAATTTAAGCTTATGGAAGCGATTATCTTATCCCTAAATACAAAAAGGGGATAAAACATCCCTCCCCTTTTGGGAGGAACATGGTAATAAAATGGTAATAATGATAATAAAATATTTAATTTATATTGTAAAAAAATTAAGATCCCGCTGTGTCAGCTGCATTGTCTGAAAACAAATAGTAAAAAAAATACGTTATGAAAAATAATGAGTGTTTTTTTTTTCTTTTTATAAAGTAAAAGGAAGTATAAAGAAATACTCCTTATCTAAAACACCAGCTTAAGGGCTTTCTTAGAATACAAATTAGCTTATATTGGTAATTCGGTAGTATACTGGATCATTATCAAGACGTTAGATGATTTATGTCATGAACTGTGAGACCGGTTTTCCGTGTACAAATATTAAGTTATATATTATGCTTCGGCAGAGAGAAACTTTTCCGTAAACCTGTATATATATATATATATATATATATATATATATATATATATATATATATATATATATATATATATATATATATATATATATATATATATATATATATATATATATATATATATATATATATATATTTATATATATAGATATATTTATATATATATATATATATATATATATATATATATATATATATATATATATATATATATATATATATATATATATATATATATATATATATATATATATATATATATATATATATATATATATATATATATATATATATATATATATATATCTCACTACTATATATGGAACGCCTCGTGGCGCAGAGTAGGTTGACTCGCCGACTCTCATACGAAAGGACGCTGGTTCAATCCTCCGCGTAGCAGTTGGAGTTTTATCTACCTGGGGGCGAGAATTAAAACTCGACTGCGAACACGTTGGTGGCGCTGGTTTGGGATAGCCGACCTTAAAGTTCGATTTCCATATTGACCCTACGATCAGTGAGTGGTGGATTTATATATATATATATATATATATATATATATATATATATATATATATATATATATATATATATATATATATATATATATATATATATATATATATATATATATATATATATATATATATATATATATATATATATATATATAAATATATATATATATATATATATAAATATATATATATATATATATATATATATATATATATATATATATATATATATATATATATATATATATATATATATATATATATATATATATATATATATATATATATATATATTTATATATATAAATGGGTTAAAGAGTTTTATAATAAAATAGTTCAATTTATCAATATGAGAAATGTTATAAATTGCTACAGGTGAAATGTTTCATTAGTATTTGTTATTTAATTTACATTCGATCTGAAACAAACAATAAGCAAAAGGCGTTATCGGACGGGCTCCTAAAACTTCAGTTTTGAGCTTTGTTCTATGCCTTTAAAGGTTTGTTTTTGAGTGCAAACAGAGTGTCAACATCCCAGAGAGAACGAATAGCATTTATATGTGTTCTAAGTAAATATTTTGGTTTTATATCTCATCTAAGCAACATCCAAGATAAAAAAAAAATTTGATTTTTTTTAAATTCTTTAATTTTTTTTTTTTTTTTCGGAATTTAATAATTGCGATAATTTTATACTGTTCTCCTGATCTCCATTAAATTCTTAGCTATGAGATTGGGTGAGATGCACATATTTTATTTAAAGCATTTTATGAATGCCCAATTTTATGAATACCCGAGGATTTGACCTCTATGGGCACGTGAGTGCCAATTAAAATAAGAAAAGAAATGGCTGACTGTACAAAATTTGCCTCGAATAAAGGAGGTGTAACTCGACCAATTCTATCTACTCTTAAAAAAATTATATTAATCGAATTGACAATAAAAACAATAATCCCAATTTTTGAATTACGAATTTAAAAAAAATAAATCAAACGAAAAAAACATTGACGATTTTTTTTATAGCTTTTACATACTGTTTAGAAGAAAACACATGTAAATTCTATTTGTTTATTTCAAGATTTGGCACTCAACTTAAATTGTGGCACTCAACTCGAATCAAAGTCCAACAACGACTTTTACTTTTCGTTTGATGTAAATCAGATGAAAATTAAAAAAAATAATATGCCCAAATTTCTCCCAACGGCCAATTGAACCATTTCCTCAGGGTCTGCTCATAAATGAATTATCTTAAACCGTCTTACGATCTAAATATTAATATTTATCTTTTTAAATGTTTTATCAATATTTAATAACCTAAATCTGAAATAAAAATAATTAAGCATTTGGCGCTACTTCTATGTAATTAATAAGTAAATCTCTGTCATATATATATATATATATATATATATATATATATATATATATATATATATATATATATATATATATATATATATATATATATATATATATATATATATATATATATATATTCTACTGAGATTTACGTAATTACATATAAATAGTGCCAACTTCTATTAATTTCAGGAAAACTATGCCCTTTTTTCCACACTTTATACTCTCTTTAGAGCATCTCTGGAGCAGCGATTTTCTAGTGAAAATTTACCCACTTTCTCACTTTTGTCACTACATCATTTTATATGTTGACCACGCATCGATAAAAGATTTTAGAGGAAAACCAAGCTGTCTTTCTGATTATTATTATGTAAACAATTTTAATAATGAAGCTGAGCAATGATACACACTCTGGATGGATAACAAAATTAAAAGCGAGAAACTGAAAGAAATAAGAGTTAACAGAGGTGGTAAAAGACAGAAACTTTTTACAGCTACGAAACATACTCTGCACATTTCTCTGTCTTAACCGTGCACAACGAGTACCAGTGAACGATTATCTTATATATTGTCAAGAGTAAAAACCAGACTGAGTTCAACCATATTCATAAACCATCTCAGAAGGCGATATTCTTTCTGAGTGTACGCAGAAAAATATTGTGAAAGAGAAGAAAGAAGTTTGAAGAAAAGCTAGGAAAATTTGCTGACTACCCACGAAAATTAGCTTTTCCATAAGTCTTTATTATATATATATATATATATATATATATATATATATATATATATATATATATATATATATATATATATATATATATATATATATATATATATATATATATATATATATGTATATAAATATATATATATATATATATATATATATATATATATATATATATATATATATATATATATATATGTTTGCATTTATGAATATAATTTTATTAGTATATATATATATATATATATATAAAAATATTATATTTTTTAATAGTATATATATATATATATATATATATATAAATATATATATATATATATATATATATATATATATATATATATATATATATATATATATTATATATATATATATATATATATCTTCTCTCTGATTCTTTGTCCTCTGCCCTTCGGCATTTCGGTGAATCTTTTTCTGTGGGGCTAGACATATGGAAATCAATCGATAGATTTCTAAACTTTCCTCTTGCGTTGTCTATCCTTCTCTCAGTGGCCTTCTCACTGATTTCATTTTCGGTCGTTCTATAGCAGCTGTTGTGGACGGCCACCGTTCATCCTTCAAATCTATTAATAATGGTGTTCCTTGAAGATTCTGTTCTATCTCCACCTCTTTTTCTGCTTTTTATTAGTGATCTTTTCTCAATCACTTCATCTCATATCCAATCCTATGCCGCTGACTCCACCCTTCAAGACTCCTTCCAATTTGGGAGTCGATCCACTCAACAGCAATTAACGCGTGTCAGGATGGTGATCTTGGAGCAGCTGACTTCTGATCTTTCTCGTATCTCTAATTGGGGCAAAGATAATATGGTAGTTTTCAATGCCTCAAAAACATTGTTTATTCATCTATCTGCTCGACATAACCTTTTACACAATTAAAATATCTTCTTCGAAAACTTATGACTGAAACCTTCCTCTGTTCTTAATATTCCTGACGTTTCCTCTTTTCTCGTGACCTTGATCATAAGGATCACTCTTTACTTCTCTTCCTAAACAAGCTTCAAAGAAGTTGGGTTTTCTGAGGCACCTTCGGAACTTCTCACTACCTCAGTTGCTTCCTCTGTCTAGGGGCGTTGTTCGCCCTTGTATGGATTATGCTTCACGTATCTGCAGTGATTCCACACACAGACTGTTCTCCTTGATAAGGTGCGGTCTATAGTTTTTCGACTTGAAACTCTTCTACTTTCACTAACTCTCTCCAATCTTTTTCTAGCCATCGAACTGTTGCATTACTTTACTTATACTATAGCTATCACAATAGACACTGCTCTTCTAAACTCCCTAGTCGAGTACTTACTCCTTTGAGGAGGACTCGCACGACTCGACTTTCAACACAATCACATCCTTTTTCTACACAACCCTCTGACCCCAGACTTAACCGCTATACTCAATCTTTCATCTACTTAAATTATTGGTAAGTCTGGAAGACACTTCATTCATCTATGTTTTCCAACTTCCTTTGATTTGTGTACATGCTTCAAACGCTGTGTATTGGAGCATGTCGGCCTAGAGTGAATTTCGTAGGTTTCCGGCAATTGCCAACCGGAGTATATATATATATATATATATATATATATATATATATATATATATATATATATATATATATATATATATATATATATATATATATATATATATATATATATATATATTCTCTCTATATATATATATATATATATATATATATATTTATATATATATATATATTTATATATATATATATATATATATATATATATATATATATATATTTTCTCTATATATATATATATATATATATATATATATATATACCTGCTATATATATATATATAACTATATATATATATATATATATATATAAAAAAAGAATGTAAAACAAAAATACTAAAGAAAAGTCTGGGCAATATCAATTCAGGTGATTACTATTATTATTTTTATTACTTTATATTAATATAAAAGATCAATCAAACAATTTTAAAAAGAAGGAAGAAACTTTATATTATATTTATTTTTTTTAGTGTTATTTATAACTTTTAATTTCTAATATTTCGAAGCGAATCTAGTTTTTTGACATATTAAAAAGAAATAGAGGCTTACACACCTTCACCTACATACATATATACACACACACATATACATATATATATATATATATATATGCATATCTTTATATATATATATATATATATATATATATATATATAACTATATATATATATACTTCTTTCTTATATATATATATATATTGCATTCTTTGGTGGTGAAAGGTGTTGTCATACTCGAAAAGAATTCACCAAAGACGGAGGAAAAAATTCTGTACATTATTTGATAGATGACATATCCCGGTACGCATCGTTGGAAAATGTAAAAATCAAAGGAAATAGGAAAATAGATGAAGGAAGAATGTCATAGACCTTAATAGTATAGAGCACATGTACAATGAGCATAGTCGTCATGTCAAAGGTTAAACAGTTTGTCAGAGAAAGTAAGAAATTATGTGGATATACGAATCTCACGAACTCGTCTCAAAGGAGAAGTTATGCTACTAAAGAGTTCAGAAGAGAAGTGTCCATTGTAATAATCAAGATTGCTGATACAGCAGTTTGACAATTAGAAAGAGTGTCGAAATAGCGAGAGATAGTAGGACAATTGATTTGTGATATGTGATATATAGATATGTGATGCATACTCTATATACAAGAGAGAGAATTGCATTCTTACACAGAGAAAGTTACTAGTTGTGGAGAAGATCTGAAACCACCTCATTATGCCTAACCTTTTCAAAGCTTTTTTTTTTTTTGTGAAAGAAATAATTTGAACATTCTAAGAAAGATAAGAAAGACAATGACAATGGGAAATGCGAAAAGTATTAAAGACATTCTAAGATTTGGAGTTATGTGTTTTTGCAGATAAGGCAACAGTTAAAATAGATAAGTGAAACTACTGAATGTTTTGCTCCATTTAGAAATAAGAGAGAGATCAGAGGAGGCCAATTGCTGCAGAACTATCCTTCTATCATCATCCAGTTGCTGATAAGTCGTATACTTTTCAAAATGATAAGTGTAATGAAGGATGGAAGATCGATAAAATAAGAGGAAATAGGTAACCAAATGACAAATAGAATCTCATTTAATGAAAAATAGAATGATAATAATGGATAAAAGACAGCCCAGAGAAACACCACTACAATATTTATAGATTAAAAAACTGAAATGTAGCAACAATTGACAAAAACTGTCATAGAGAAAACTAGAGGAAATACTAGAAAAGAAATGATACTAAAAGAGTGAAAGTTTAGAAATCAAAGCTTTGTTTGTGACAGACTTTGTGGAAAGCTGCAAGTTATGAATCACAGATTTTGAGAACCACGGAATTGATATCGTCAGGATTATCCTCCTTTTTGGTATGGAATTAAGCTGAGAGAGAGAGAGAGAGAGAGAGAGAGAGAGAGAGAGAGAGAGAGAGAGAGAGAGAGAGAGAGAGAGAGAGAGAGAGAGAGAGAGAGAGAGAGAGAGAGAGAGAGAGAGAGAGAGAGAGAAAGAGAGAGAGAGAGAGAGAGGGAGAGAAAGAGAGAGAGGAGAGAGAGAGAGAGAGAGAGAGAGAGAGAGAGAGAGAGAGAGAGAGAGAGAGAACAGGAGTCACATGTCATGAAAAAAATGTAATGTTAAGTAAGCATTAATGAAAAGTGGAGAAAGGAAAAATGCATTGTCTAAAGTTCAATTAAAGGCAATTGTTTGAGAGTAAAGTAAAGTCAGCTAAAGTAGAGATACCGTCGAAGAGACAAGAGAAGAAGAGAAGAAAAAAGGAAAGTTAGAGTTGATATCTGCAGCAAAGATGAAAGAGGAAAGAGTAAAGAGGAAAGAGGAAAGAGGAAAGAGGAAAGAGGAAAGAGGAAAGAGGAAAGAGGAAAGAGGAAAGAGGAAATATTAGAATGACATAATTGATTTTTTTTTCTACGGAGAAGAGATTTTAGCGCCATGGAAAATATATATGACACGATTCCGTGATTAAGAATAACTAACATAAGTTTCTGGAGATTGAAAGTGACGGTATCTCCTGAAGACAACTACGCTGCCACAAAGACCATTCGGAATTAGGAATTAAACAAAGGTTGATGAGGTTAAGTTGAAGCGTATAAGAAAATTGAATGTACGTCTCCGTTTCAGAGAATATTGCTTCCTTTTTACATTGTGTACTCCAAGAGATGCTATTGCAAACTTAATTAATTGCATCGAAATTGCAAATATTATTCCGCTAAGATACCGTTTCCGCAAATTACGAAGTAGCAGGACAGGATGTAGAGATGAGAAGGTGGTCAGAGATATTCATGGAGAAAAGATTCAATATACAAGGAGAAAGATTAGATTTTAAGAAAAGGTTTAGTATTTTAGGTTTATCTCCAAAACGATCAGGCTGGCGGGTAAGGAGTCATATCAACTGCTCATGTTGTATGGATCGAGGTTTTGTCTGTGAGTTCACCACTTGCATGAGTTTTTGGGAAACTTGAGGAAAACCATTGCCGATTTGCGCTGGGGAATATTGAAATTATCTAGAATGAAAATTTCAGAGAAATTAGAGGGCGAAAGAATGTATTATTGTACTTTAGAGTGGATTTATTCAAAGATTTAATTTAGGATAGTCAGTAGGGTTACGGGAAAAATAAATGGACCAAATAAATTTTGTAGCAATAGTTGAAGCGTTAAAATAGAGAAATTTCTGATGCCTTTAAATTTATAATAAGAGAACAGATAAAATAAGTAAACATCCTCAACATCCTCATTAGGCTGGAAATTCCGAATAGATACAACAGGAGGAAGAAGAATAACATTTGCTTTCGTTATGCTGAAACAACTCAGTTTCGGTTAAAAAGAAGAGGTTAGTACAAGTTCTATAGAGGCCAATGAAACCAGAACAAGCCGGCTGTTTCTTAGTAGCACCAGCCACATTACAAGAGGAGGCTAGTTAACAAGCAATTAATGGAAAGAATGAATGAGCGTCAATATTTAAATACCGCTCTTCCCAAAAAACGCTAAGCAATGTGATTCGTCGATATTTTTTCTTTTGTTAATTGACTAAAGTGTGCGAACATGTGTGTAAGGTATAGCTTGTGATGAGAGGATGAGAGTAAGATGAGTGCCTACTTGTCATATATGTAAGCTCTCCCAGTGTTCTATCGAGAAACACAGAAAGTGGTGTACCATCGGGTACATGAGTACAAATGAATGTTCCAGCACGACCATACATGCCCAAAGGGAGGTCTCGGATTGCTCTGAGGGTGCTTACGATCTACCCACATATATATATATATATATATATATATATATATATATATATATACTATATATATATATATATATATATATATATATATATATATATATATATATATATATATATATGTATTACACCTCACCGCACACCCTAGGAAGGGAACTTCTCTAAGTAATTTCTACCTAGGATCCCGACTAGGGACCAAACCCGGGCCCTTGCCATGCGACCCTGTCGCTCTACAGATATATATATATATATATATATATATATATATATATATATATATATATATATATATATATATATATATATATATATATATATATATATATATATATATATATATATATATATATAAAAATATCAATCAGCGGCGGGATATAAGTAATTGAAGACTTGTTTGTTGAGGAGGACATTCTGTTTTCTGTTAGCCATGTTCGAAGTGAAGTCCGTTGATGTATTGTTGTGTCAGGTTAGTGGCTGTGTTTAGGTTCTGGTGTGTGTAGTGGCTATGGTAATGTCACCTGCGTAGGTTGCTATGATTGTGTGTTCTGTTTGTGGTTGTGGGAGAGAGACCGTGAATAGGTTGAATAATGTAGGGGGACAGCAATGATCCTTGGGGTACACCGTTATTGATGTTTACTGCTCTGGATTTTGTATTGTTTGTTTGTATTTGTTCTGTTCTTCCTGATAGAAAATTGGAAATCCATTTCTTTAGGTTAGTGGGGATGTTAGATTTTGTTATTTTGTGGATCAAGTTGTGTTTGGGTACTGTATCGAATGCTTTGTTGATGTCGATTGCTATGATTATTGTTTTATGAGTTGGTTTTGAGTTTAGGCCGTTGATTGTGGGTTGTATAATGTTTGTGAGTGCGGTTGTAGTTGAGTGGTTTTGTTTGAAACCGTGTTGGAATTTGTGTTTGATGATGTGTGGAGTTATTTTGTTTAGTATGGTTTTTTCTAGTAGTTTGCATAGTGTTGATAATAGAGAGATGGGGCGATATGATGAAGGGTCAGAGGGGTCTTTTCCTGGTTTTAGTTTGGGTATAATGATAGCTTTTTTCCAGATAGGGGGAATGAAATTTAGGCTGATGGAACTATTATATATTTGTGCTAATTGAGTTAAAGCTGTGTTCCCTAGGTGTTTGAGGTGTTTGTTTGAAATATTGTCTGGGCCAGTTGCAGGTGAGTTTTTTTAAGTGTCTTTTATGTTTTCTAGGTCAGTTGTGGTTATTTCTATTGCTGGGTCGTGGTTGAGTTTTATTTTTCTTGAGGGCTTTGATGATTTTCCTGTTTTGAGGTGTGTGGGTTTTTGACTCTGCTTTGCGAAGTGAGTGCGAGAATGTTTGCGTGTTGTTTGTTGGATTGGGGGTTTTGTGTGTTTGGGTTTTTGATGGATTCGTGAGTGTGTGTTTGTTGGTTGGTTGAGTTTTTCAGTGTATTTATTGTTTTCCACATTCTGGTGTTGTTATTGGTGTGTTGGATGTTCTTGGTGAGGAAGGTTTGGAAGTTGTTTGAAGAGTGTGTGTTTGTTAAGTTTATGATTTGGGTGTTTAAGGCGTTAATCTGTGTTGTCGTTTGGAGTGATGTGGGTATTATTTTTTTTTATATATATATATATATATATATATATATATATATATATATATATATATATATATATATATATATATATATATATATATATATATATATATATATATATATATATATATATATATATAGAATAAAATTAAATATATATATATATATATATATATATATATATATATATATATATATATATATATATATATATATATATAATTAAGAGAGAGGAGAGAGAGAGAGAGAGAGAAATCATTCTATTCACAGCCTAACTAATAGAAGGCGAGCCTCATTTAATCATATTTCTTCTAGTAATTCCTCCACTGAGCTAAGTGACTCCGTCGCTGTTTTCGCTGATGCAGCGAGGCGAGGAATTTCTGGCCTCATCGCGCTCTTTGATCTTGACTTATTTACGAATTCACTTTTTAAATATGTTAAAAACAGAATATAATGTTTCTATCTGGAAGTATTTGATTATATTTCAGATCTTTATTAAGGAAAATTAATATAGGAGATTAGTTGGGAAGACTGAGCCTTAGAGCCTCCTGTCACGCTGCGCCACTGTTTAGAGTTGGCCGATCACCGAAATTTTACACAATGCACTGCACCAGAGTTAAAACTCCACGCACCGCAGTGAGAGCGCCAAGCACCGCACCAAAAGCCATTTTTTTTTGGCACCACACAGCACCATACCTCTTATGTTTCAATGAGAAGCACGTTCTTAACAGTAACCGGTGCGTCGGCCAGCACTACCATATATATATATATATATATATATATATATATATATATATATATACATATATGTATATATATATAGATTATTATATAAATATCAAAACTAATAATATATATATATATATATATATATATATATATATATATATATATATATATATATATATATATATATATATATATATATATATGGGCATATGTGTATGTTAATTTGGAATCTTAATTAAACATTTAATCATTTTTAATAACAGAATATGTTTCCTCTAAATATTCACGAAATTCGTGACAATTTTTCTGGCTAAGCTTGAAAAAGTGAAGAAGAAACACTCCCTTCTAATTTTAGTTCATGATTTTCGTGCCCTTTTTTTCTTTTCTTTTTTTATGATTTTTGGGAGTATTAACCAGTTAATAACATTTTAAATTAATTTTCCGCCATTTCTTTCGTGTGAAAACGTAGAAAATTCACATATTTTAATCAGGCTCTAAGCTGCCAAGCACACACACACTAGTGATGGACCGGATGTCAAAATTTGACTGTTTGCGGATGCGGATGCGGATGCGGATCTTAAAAAGGATGAGGATGCGGATGCGGATGCGGATGCGGATCTTAAAGTAGATGAGGATGCGGATGCGAATGCGGATGCGGATGTTTACTCTTTGAAGTTTGAATTAAAAATTATATATATATATTATATATATATATATATATATATATATATATATATATATATTTTTATATATATATTATATATATATATATATATATATATATATATATATATATATATATATATATATATATATATATATATATATATATAGTTGTCACCACCACTCACGGGCAGAGCCCTATTCAAGGAAGGGGTGTTGCACACCTCAAATATTCATCAACTAACACAAACTACGCAGATGAGCACAGACGCAGGCTTTAAAGTGAGAGAGATTAAATTCAGCAGGAAACACAGAAGATGGAAGAGAATTCCTCTGAACAGATGTGGCAGGAAAGAAAGGAAGCACCGCAGAGAACAAGCCTGGAGTTACCAATATCAACACAAAACTCCTACCTGACACAGCGCACCCCTTGTGCAACAGGGGCCTCCTTACGAGATGGTGATACGCGAGTGATAAACTCCCTCGAGCACCTGCCGCTGCGGTACCTATAGAAAAGAGATAAAGCACCAACATCGCGCCGTAAAGATAGAGAGTCAAGTGAACTGGAAAGTGCAGAACAGTTTATAAGCCTTTTGGCCTTTGCCTTGGCCCCCCCTGATATGAGAGCAGTACTCCATACAAGGGCCGATGAGGCCTTTGTACAGCTGGAGCAACTGAGAAGAGGAAAAAAGTCTCCCAGCCTAAACAGAACTCCCAGTTTCTTTGAGGCCGCCCTAGCAACCGTTGTGATGTGAGGTTTCCAAGACATTTTTTTGTTTATGTTAAGGCCAAGGATGTTTATATTGTCAACAGGAGAGACGAGAGAACCGTTGAAAGAGATAGGAAAGTTAGAAGGTGTCTTAGAGAGGGAGATTTGTAGAAGTTGGGTTTTTAAAGAATTGAATTTCACAAAGGTATTGAGACGACCCCACCCGGAAATTCTATCCAGATCAGCGAGAATAGAAATCGGAAAGATTAAGACGAGAGGCAATTCTAGAAGTAAAAGATGGAGCAGAATTGAAATGAGTTGAAGAATGAAGGGTCAAGTCATCGGCATACGAGTGGATAGAGTTAGATGTGCAGGTGAGAAGATCATTAATGAAAAGTAGGAATAAAGTAGGAGATAAGACAGAACCCTGAGGAACACCACTTTTGACAGGAAAAGAAGTCGTCCCATCAACAACAGCCGATATTTAGTCATTTGAAGAAGAAAACTAGACATAAGTAAGCAAAGAGAAGGAGGGAAGCAAGGAACTTGGAAAGTAGTGACGCGCGCCGTACCCAGTCAAATGCCACCAGTCAAGCGCAACAACACAAGTCTCCCGTAGTTCCTAAGGGGGGAAAACCATAAATCAGTTAGATAGGAAAGTATATCACCAGTAGACTTTGAGCTCCGAAAGCCATACTGTGATCAGAAAGAAGGGAATGTGATTCCAGATAATTTTAAGAAATGCGAGTTGAGAAGGGTTTCAAATATCTTAGATAGAATACAAGTGAGAGAGCTATAGGGCGATAGTTAGAAGGATCAGAGCGGCTTCCTTTTTTTCCGAACAAGTTGGACATGTTGTGCTTCCAACACTGAGGGAAAGTATTAGTATTGAGACATAGAGAATATAGTTGAACGAGGGCAGGGTGCTGCACACTCCATCAAAACTCGGGGAGGAATGCCATCCGGGCCACCCGCCTTCCTAACGTTCACAGATTTCAGGAGCCCATGCACCGAATCAAATGTAATCACAGGTAATGGCATAGGACATCTGAGAGGAGGAGGAGAAGAAGAAGGAGGAGTTGGAAGGAGGAGGAGGAGGAGGAGGAGGAGGAGGAGGAGGAGGGTGCCAGAATCGTCCGAGACGGTTAAATTAGAGGGAAAATAGGTGGCCAAAAGGAGATTTTCCTTTTCAGTTGAAGAATTAGCAACAGAACCAACAGATCGAATAAGAGCAGAAAGACAGATTTACAGAAGTTGTTAGAAATGTTTTTGGCCAAGAGGCCAAAAAGATTTATCAGTAGGAGAATCAGGAGGTTAGCGCACTTTCGGTTGATGAAAGCACGCTTTGCTCGACGAGAGTATCTCTGCAACGATTTCTAGCTGTGAATGAAAATTAGCAAGAGTGATAGAACGAGAATTTTCCACCCGATACGCACTGTCTCTAGCCTGAATGACCAGGAGCAAGCACGATCGAACCATGGATTATGAGAAGAGAGAGAAAGATTTAGGCGAAGAAGGATGAACCTGCTCATATCATCAACGATTACAGCTCCCACCTTATCGTCAGAAGCCGAAGCGTCATCAAAGTCAAAGCATTCAATTATAGTTAGCGTGGAAGCGACGCAAGGCCCCACAATCAGCCCAATCAAAGTGCCAGAAAAACGTATATATATATATATATAATAACCTTAACATATACATATATATATATATATATATATATATATATATATATATATATATATATATATATAACTATAAATATATATATATATGTATATATATATATATATATATATATCCAGAATCGATTTAGAATTACAAATATGACCATAAACTGCCATGTTAATGATTCAAGAATATTTATTTTATATGCATTTAATCAAATGTAGAAAACATCCTCAACATCCTCATTTTTCAAAAGAGGATGCGGATGCGGATGCGGATGTGCCGTTAAGTGAGGATGCGGATGCGGATGCGGATGCGGATGTCAATTTAGGTGCGGATGTTCCGCAAATGCGGATGCGCCTGCGTATATCTTATCCATCACTAACACACACACACTCACACCTACACACATACACATACACACACACACACACATATATATATATATATATATATATATATATATATATATATATATATATATATATATATATATATATATATATATATATATATATATATATATATATATATATATATATATATATATATATATATATATATATATATATATATTTTTTTTTTTTTTTTAAGTGCTTCAGCACTCATAAATGAATTAATGACAACTAATAAAAAAATATATATAAGTATATATATATATATATATATATATATATATATATATATATATATATATATATATATATATATATATATATATATATATATATATATATATATATATATATATATATATATATATATATATATATATATATATATTAATTATACATATCTCAAAAATCAATGAGGGATCGGCATAACCGGTGCCGGTGCACCGGTCAGCGTCTTTCGTGAGTGATATTTGGGGTCTACTCCCCGCGGGCTATCTTTTGGTGTACATTTCATGTACGCCGTTTTACCCTGTGGGGTCGCTGCCCCCGGGGAACCTATATTTCCATGTAGGTTCTTGAGCACACACACACACACACACACACACACACACACACACACACACACACACACACACACACACACACACACACACACACACACACACACACACACACACACGAGCTACTTACTTTCATGAGCTACTTACTTACATGAGCTACTTACTTTCATGAGCTACTTACTTACATGAGCTACTTACTTTCATGAGCTACTTACTTTCATGAGATTAAGTACAGGATTAAGTACACTTGGAAGTGCATTAAGTACACTTGGAAGTGGATTAAGTACCCGTACTTAATGTTTCCGGGGTTCCCGCGCATTCCCGGTGTCCCCTTGCGGGGGACCGCGCCCGTCGGTTGGTTGGTTGCCTCATCCGCCAGCCTCGACCGCCCGCCTAGCTCGAATACTCCGTGACGTGTGACGTCGCACACTCTGTGTGACGTCACACGCTGTGTGACGTCGCACATTTTAAAAATTATCATATCTCGAATACGATTCAGTGCCTCTCGCCGCCGAGATACGATCCCTCTATCGCTGAGTTAAGACTTCACGTCGTACTCCACTGTGCTAAGCCTCAGTGAGATGATATAGAACTTTAGATCGGGCAGTTGTTTCATTGATGGAAATTTCGTCTAATAATAGCGTGATAATAATAATAATGTTGAAGATATATGAGAGGGTTTCGCGTAATAATAATAATAATAATAATAATAATAATAATAATAATAATAATAATAATAATAATAATAATAATAATAATAATAATAATAATAATAATAATAATAATAATAATAATAATAATAATAATAATGTTGAAGATATATCGTAGTCTTTTTTGAGGTGGGCTCGCGTAATAATAATAATAATAATAATAATAATAATAATAATAATAATAATAATAATAATAATAATAATAATATATATATATATATATATATATATATATATATATATATATATATATATATATATATATATATATATATATATATATATATATAAATATATATATATATATATATATATATATATATATATATATATATATGTATATATATATATATATATATATATATATATATATATATATATATATATATATATATATATATATATATATATATATATATATATATATATATATATATATATATATATATGTTGTTCTTGGTTCATTATGACCACGGAAAAAAAAACTAGCATAGAAATAATTCGGATTTTCAGACGTTAAAGGCGTTTGGTCAGGGGGTAAACCCCTAAAGGCGTTGCGCCCACCGTCGGGAGGGGGAACCTCACCCCTCTCGACTCCGGTGACGGAACGCCTTTGGCCTGACCAAACGCCTTTACGATACTTATTATAGAAGTTCGAGTTGGAGGAGCTACATTTCTTTTCGGCTACATTTCTTTTGGCAATTTTAATGAAATATCAAAATAAAATTACAGAAAAAGGAAATTTCAAAATATTGAGTTATAACTAAAGTGAAGCTGCTTTATTCGTAGTTGTCAAACCATATGAAGAAAATTTCTAAGTTCTCTTCGCCTGGTGGCAAGGGGGGTGAAAACCCCCTTCCATCATATTTTCTTTTTCGTGAATGGTGGTTAGAGTTTTAATTAAAAACTTAACCACCAACACCAATATATATATATATATATATATATATATATATATATATATATATATATATATATATATATATATATATATATATATATATATATATATATATATATATATAATATGCTATATATATATATATATATATATATATATATATATATATATATATATATATTGGTCAGATATTTTATTTTTGGTATCTTAACTGTTACACATAAGAAAAAAAGAAGGTGAAAAAGAAGAAAAAAGAAGAAAAAGGAGAAGAAAAAGAAGATAGTGGAAAAAGTAAAGATGAATCATTGTTAAGAACTGTTATCTTAATAAGATAATGAATGAGACATGGTCAGTTATTTTATTTTCGGTATCTTAACTGTTACACAGAAGAAAAAAAGAAGGTGAAAAAGAAGAAAAAGAAGAAAAAGAAGCAGAAAAAGAAGAAAAAGATTATATATATATATATATATATATATATATATATATATATATATATATATATATATATATATATATATATATATATATATATATATATATATATATATATATATATATATATATATATAAGAAAAAAAGAATCAGTTTTGAGTGACCTTATCTCCAAATCCAGACGCAACAGCAACAACCGCCAACAACAACAAAAACTTAGGTCCCAAAACTATATTTATCAAATTTGACACCATTATGGACTACGGATAAACGTTGACAACGTTTCATCCTTATAATTTTCTAACATAGCTAGATTTTTCAGCCTGATATATTAATAAAGTCACTTATTTTTATGTTTAGTATGGAAATATTACAGTAGAAACACATTTTTACTGACCCTAAGTACTTAAAGCCGTTGGGATAATAATCCCCCTGCATGGCTCCATCACACCCTCTCTCACCGAGCCATACTTTACTTCTTTATAACTTTAAGTATCGTTTGAGCACCCATTTTCATGAAAATAACAGTAACAGTAATAAAATTCTCACTACCTAGCAGCAGAATACTGGAACTAGAAGTAAAAGATGCTAGCGGATTACATCAAACTAGAATTGGTTCAGAGGCCTTATAACATTTGTAGCAGTAGTAGTAGTTGTAGTAGCCGTA
>JABUQX010019748.1:0-2500 GCA_015478945.1 Trachelipus rathkii
TCCTTAAGTTACCTAATGCGAGAGGATACAAATACCTACTTACCTTAATTGACCGCTACAGTAAGTACTTGTTCGCTGTGCCTCTTAAAGAAATAAATTCGGGAGAAATATTGAATGCATTTATTCACGAGCTCTTCCCGTTTCTGTGGAACCTCAGGTAATTATTTCGGATTTAGGTGCGAATTTCACTAGTCGCTTGTTTGAGGAAGTGTGTAGGGCCGTGGGAATGGAGCACCGGACTACGTGTAGCTCAAATCCTAGATGTAATGGCCTCCTGGAGGTAAGTCATAGGAATTTGCTGGCTTGTCTGAGATGTATGTTGCAGGAACATGATTTAAGCCCCTCCGACTGGCCGAGCCTCTTACCTATGGTGTTGTTCACTCTGAGACTCGCGCCGATAACAAAGAACGGTCTTAGTCCCGCAAACTTGATGTTTGGCCAAAATATAGCAATACCTAGTGGATTAGTTGATCCTGCTTCGGAAACGGCCCCAATAGAATATAATGCATATGTTAAAAAGCTAGCCGCCCTTTTGGCGCAGCCGCTGGCTCCACACACCAATTATAAAAATCGACACGTCTTTGTGCCTAAAGGGTTACATGAGGCAAAATTTGTCGTGGTGCGGCAGACACAGTTTAATGTCGGCAAACTAGCTCCCCGCTATGTCGGCCCTTTTAAAGTTATAAAAGTTAATAAACAGAACGTACTTATCGAAAAAAATGGGAAACCTCATTTAGAAAATTTAAGGAACGTTCCGCATATATTATTAACTTTAGTTAGATTAGAAAGAAAAAATAACACTTAAAAAAAAAATTAAAAAAAAAATAAAAAAATAAAATAAAAATAAAATAAAATACTAATCCGTTTTCTTTCAGATGGTAAAAACGCCTAAAGTAAAGGTGTTACATAAAAATGAAGAGTTGCCTCCAGTAGGAGAGCTATTATTTTAGGTGAAAATTATTGTTTTACCCTCTAACTTTAGTAGCCACTGTCTCCTCTATCCTAAACTTTTTTAAAAAATTGTCAGAAGGGGGTGTTACAGGCAACTTTTAAGATAACCATTATGTACCGTAATCGTTACATAGTATAAAATTTATAAAGGTTATATGTCAGGGCAACCTTGTAGAAATCCTGTTGTAAAAGCCGAAGGAATTGTTTCTTTCTTTATTTTTGTATAGTATCAAGGTCACCGAGGTGCCTCGGTACCGAAATGCCTGGGCCAAGGGGATAGGGTCAGTTAGAAAATATAGATCGGAGAGCCAACATCTTAACACTCTCTCGGTCCTAAAATTGATACTGTAATGGTAATTAAATTGAAAGTATTTTAAAAGCAATTAAATTTTGAACAGTGAAATATCTTAATGTGTGTTCATGTAAAATAGTCATTAGACATAATTAATAAAGAAATAAATAAAGGAACGTTTCACTATTCCAAAACTATTTTATTATTTGCTATATCAAGGTGATCTCTTAAATAGGGCCAATTAACATTATTAGGATCAGTCTGTGTACATATATATATATATATATATATATATATATATAGATACTATATATATATATATATATATATATATTATATATATTACTATATATATATAATATAATATTTTTTTTATATATATATATATATATTAATATATATATATATATATATATATATATATATATATATATATATATATATATATATATATATATATATATATATATATAATAAAAGAAAATTTAATATATATAGAGAAAAAATTATATATATATATATATATATATATATATATATATATATATATATATATATATATATATAGTGACCCAAATAAAACGGGCCCCGCAGGCACTTTTTGTGATATCTCCTACAACCATTACTCTTATTTTGCAGGATATGACAGAATCAACGTCTGTGAACACAACTAGACCTCAATGATAGCTCGAGCAAAGAATATACTGCGTCAAACATTAATACAAGACAGGCTCATTCAAGAAAATCTAGGAAACTTTCATGCATCAGCTCGAATGTGAGAAGGCCCCCTCTTCAAAAGCAGAATTTAGAACTGGGTGGACCATTTTGAGAAGTATGGGACCGTGAAGACCCTCAATACAGCAAGTGAAAACCGTCCAAGCCACTCATGACGTCCCACAGGAAGCGTACATCCGAGCTGGTCGAGAGCGTGAGAGAGTTAGTTCAGCAATTTATATTGAGAGTACATTTAAATTCACAAATGTGTTTGAATATAATTATCAAGTTGTAATAGAGCTGCCATTGTTAAGAAAATTTTACTTTACAATTCTTGGAAAGGGCATTCTTCAACCTAGTTTCCTTCGAAGGTGTTTCTTGTTTTTTCCTGTGCTTGCATATGACCGATGATTGATATCTTAACATCTGTGTTCATGAGCAAGATTATTTGGCTAGATGCACTACTCCAAATGTTTTGAGGGGTTGTTGTACTTCTTAGCTGATATGTCTGTCCTCTTTCACCTCTACTCTCCATAGCTTGAT
>JABUQX010019748.1:7500-37177 GCA_015478945.1 Trachelipus rathkii
CTATGAGGGCGATTAGTAGAAGGATCAGAGCGGCTTCCTTTTTTCGGAACAGGTTGGACATGTCGTGCTTCCAACACTGAGGGAAAGTGTTAGTTTTGAGACATAGAAAAATTAGTTGAAGAGGGCGGCGTCAGCACGGAAGCAAATTCCTTTCAAAATTTCGGGAGAAACGCCGATCCGGAGCCACCCGTCTTCCTAACTTTCATAAGATTTCAGCGAGTTCATGCAACCCGATCAAATGTAATCCGGCAAAGGCATAGGACACCTGAGAGGAGAAGGAGGCGGAGAGGAAATGCCAGAATGGTCCAGGGTTGAGTTAGAGAAAATAGGAGACCAAAGAGATTGGCCTTTCAGTTGAGAATTATCAACAGAACCATCAGACGAATAAGAGAGAGGAAAGGCAGATTTACAGAAGTTGTAGAGATGTTTTGGCAAGAGGCCCGAAAGATTTTTCAGTAGGAGAACCTAGGAGCTAAGCGCACTTTCGGTTTGAATGAAAGCCGCTTGCTCGTAGAAGAGTATTCCCTGCAACGAATTTCTAGCTGAATTGAAAATTAGGCAAGAGTGATGGAAATGAGAATTTTTCTACTCCCGCATACGCACTGTCTCTAGGCCTGAATGGCCAGAGAACAAGCCCGATCGAACCATGGATTAATTGAGGAGAGAAAGATTTAGTCGAGAAGGAATGAACCTGCTATCCCATCAAACGATTACAAGCTCCCACCTTATCGGTAAAGAAACAGAAGCTTCGCCAGCAGTCAAAGCAGTCAATCCAATTATAGTTAGCGTAGAAGCGACGCAAGGCCCCCCCAAATATATATATATATATATATATATATATATATATATTATATAATATATATATATATTATATATATATATATATATTATATATATATATTTATATAATATATATGTGTGTGTGTGTGTGTGTGTGTGTGTGTGTGTGTGTGTATGTGTATGTGTATGTGTGTGTCCTAATTGATTTGACAGGAATCGAGAAGGGGTTCAGTAATCAAATTTAAAAAGAAAATGAAGAGTAGAAGCAACATTATGAAAATTGGAAAAAAGATGGAAAATATTCAAATGTTTTTCAGCACTTGCTTTCTAATTTTATTTCGTGAAGAGAATCCTTTTGGAAGAACATGCACTAATTAGCACATAGCACAAATGTGCTCTGTAGCACAAATTAGGGTTCTGGGTAGTAGTGTAACTGTTATCTAGTGTAACACGTATTTGGGTCCTGAATATATGGGTTATTTCGTTGTAACATAAAATTGGGTTCTCCTGAGCACTAAGTGTTATTTCGTCGTAATATAAATTTTGGTTCTAGGTTACTAGTAACTAAGTAAGTGTTTATTCGTTTCGATACAAATTTGGAACCAGGGTATGTTAACAATCTCTTCGTTATGACACAAATTTTGGACATAGGTAGTATGTGTTATTTCGCTCTAACACAAATTTGAGTCTTGGATAGTAAGCTGTTTTATTTCTATGATGAACAAATCTGATCTTAGGTAGTAATTTTAATTCTTTGCAACACAAATTTGGGTCCTGGTCACTGTAAGTATTAATTCGTTTTAACTCAAATTTGAGTTCTAAACAATACGTGTTATTTCGTTGTAACAGTAATCGAGTTCTGGGCTGTAAGAGTTATTTCGTTTTTGACACAAATTTGGGACCTTGTTATAGTAAGGACTCTTTCGTTATAAAAAAAATTTGGGCCCTGGGTAGGAGTGTAAAATAATTGGATTTATCAGTTACGGCTGGAACCGGAATTGGCCCGTATTACACTCCTGTATTTATCTCCCCCTCTCCCAATATATTCTGCATTATATATATATATATATATATATATATATATATATATAATATATATATATTATAGTATATATTATATATATATATATATATATATATATATATATATATAATAGTATATATATATATATATATATATATATATATATATATAAATTTTTATACATACATATATATATATATATTATATATATATACTATATATATTATATATAATATTATTAATATATATATTTTTATTTATTAAATATTTATATATAATATATATATATATATATATATATAGTATATATATATATATATAAACTATGCCTCACCTGCATGGTCAGCAGCAAAATCACAATCCAATGTTCACAAATTAGAAGTCTTACAAAACAAAGCTCTCAGGAGAATAACAAGCTGCCTTCGCTCCACACCTATTCACGACCTCCTAACCGAAACAAAGGTTATTACTATGAAAGCCCATCTTGACATTATAGGCTATCAATTTTACAATAAATCACTCTGAACAGATAAATCCTGCTCCAAGCAGGAAAAAAAATCACAGCAGCATAATACTATTTTCTATTCTGACATATGCAACACGCCTCCTCCCCTCCCCGCCCCCCTCCCCTGCTTCCAGACACTCCCATTATCAAACACATCCATACACTCAATTAACCCAAAGAACGATCTTCGCATGCCCAAATGACGTCATACTCCAAGCACATACACAGGAAATATTCCCTTCTGAACAAACTTTGGACCGCCAAATCAGATTAATGCCGTCCTGTCTTCGCTCTCGGCACCATCCCCTCTTCAGGAATATATATATATTTAAGATTCATAACGCACTCTCCCCCCACTGTCAAAGCTGTTCCTCCCTGACAAACGACGACTCAGAACATCTTTTACCAAACTGCTTGAACTTGACGAACATCAGACGCAACTTCGATACAATCATTCTAACGGATCTCCGGGTCCTGCCTGCTGTGGTGGAACATTATCTCGGGATCGCCAACTTCTCGTTATATATATATATATATATATATATATATATATATATATATATATATATTATATTATATATATATTATATATATATATATATATATATATATTATATATATATATATATATAATATATTATATATATTATATATATATATATATATAATATATATATATATATTATACAATATATATATATATATTATATATATATATATATATATATATATATATATATATATATATATATATTATAGTAAAATTATATCTATATCCCAATTTCTAATATATATATATATATATATATATATATATATATTATGATTGGAGGTAGGGTATGTCTTGTAAGGCCCACCTTTTAGAATTAATTACTAATTGTGTTGACGGAAGAGAACCTGTCAATATTAACTATTTAGGTTTCAGCAAGCAATCCGATAAAGTACATGCTAGGCTGACGTAAAAATTATCACCATATGGTATAGATTGAGTAGTGCGTAACTGGGTAAAATATTGGTTGACTAAGCGGAGACAACGTACTTCTTAATAGTCATATTATTAAATCATCATGGGAGCTGATGAAAATGGTGTTATTATTTTGTGTTGGATACGCTTCATTTTTTTCTCTATTTAAATGATATAGGTGAGTGAAGAAAATGCAGGGTTTCTTAGCTTTTGGTGATACTAAAGCGTCTACTTCTACTTGGAATCATGATTGTTGCATTAAAGTTTGGCTTTTAAGTGGCAAAAAATTTTAAGCAAAGAGTAGGGTACTTCACATTGGTAAATCAAATAAGGGTTTGAATTAGGACATAAGTTGAAAATGGCTGGAGACTGTAACAAATAAAAGGATTTTGGTGCACTTAGCAATTTGAAATTGTCAGAGCGTTGTTGAATTTTGGAATAGAGTTAACAAAATTATAAGAATTATTATCCGTAATATTGCTTAAAACAGTAAAGGAAGTAATTATCAAGCATTATATTAGTATGTTAGACGGATATTTGAATACTATGCAGAAGTTAGACCCCTTACCTAAGTAAAGTACATTGAAATGCTTGAGGAAGTACAATATTGATCTAAAAGAATGAAAATGAGAAAATTTGAAAATGAGCTATGAGATGAGATTAATGGAAATGGACATCCTTTCAATGGAAGGGAGGTTTGCTTTCAAGTATATAAATCAGAGCTATAACATTTTTTCATCTCCCACTTTCTACAGAGAAGAGTAAGTTCTTCATACAAGAGCATGATTGAAGAACTGGAAATTACAATAGGTAAATTAAAAGAAAGCATTTGTCAGATTTAAGAAAATACTTCAAAAACAAAGTGCTTCATGTTTGAATTGGTTTACCTCGGGATGTGATATTAAACAGATCACTTGTACCTTTTAAAAATGGGTTGAGTAGGTAGGCATACGAGTAGAAATGATTTGAGTATTTATATATTTAATACACATTGTTGTTCTTTTAATTTTGTTCCACTGGGACCTTGTTTAAAGCAATGGTTGTTTCGTAAATTAAAAAATAAAAATAAAAAGTTACATACTTGAATTTATCGAGTTGACGACTGTTGTTGACTATTGTGTATAACATTAAATTACTATACTCATTTTAACTTAAATTGCCTGTACAAAGAGTAGAATAGTAGTAGTAAAATAAATGTAAATATGTAATTTATAAAAAAATTGCATCTTTATTAAAATAAAAAAATATATACCAAAAAAGCATGAACTGTACGATGTTAAAGAGGTTACTATATTCAGGAAAAAAAATAAATTTCGGTTTCCAGTCAGAAATCAGATATAATCTCCAACTCCTACCGGCAATTCCTACCGGGTTAGCCGTGATTCCGGTACGCCTCTAGTTCTTGATAGGTTAATATTAAATGTCGTTGTAGCACAAATACTGTCCTAGTAATAAGTGGATCTCACGGTTTTCGTGAATCAAAATTTAGGAAATCTCTGGGTGTAAATGTATTTTCGTTGTAATGAATAAATTTGGACTCTGGGTGTAAGTGTTATATTATTTATAGACAAATTTTGGCTACCTAGTAAGTTATATAGTTTTTACACAAATTTTGGATCCTAGGTAGTTAATGTGTTATCGCTGTAGCACAAATTATCTTGATTCTGGGTATAGTTTGATGTTATTTCCGCTCAAGCATAACAACCAACTTTGGATCCTAAAGTATGTGTTCTTTTCTTTACCACAAATTTTGGGGTCCTGTATAAAGTAATGTGTATTCGCAGATAAAACAATTTTGGTCCCTATGTATTTAAGTGTTATTACGATTGTAAATAAAATTTATAAACTGGTATAGAAGTGTTATTTTTCCTTGTAAAAATCAATTATGAATATTGATAACTAGGTGTTATTTCCTTGTAACACAAAAATTTAGGTCTCTGGGTAGTGGTGAATTTTTGTTGTACACAAATTATTATAATTATATTATTATTATTATTATTATTATTAGTATTATTATTATTTATTATTATTATTAATTATTATTATTATATTATTTTCTATTATTATTATTTATTATTATTATTATTCATTATTTATTATTATTATATTATGTATTATTATTATTATATACTAAATTATTATTATTATATTATTATTCGTTTTCGCACTTCATCAAATAACGTAATCAATTATATTATTAAATTAAATCGATATTGTTAATTAGTTATGATTCCATTATAACTTCATTAATCAATAATAATAATGAATAATAAATAAATATATTATTAAATAATGACAATATAATTTAACAATAAAAAACAAAAGAAAGAAAAAAAATCAATAATTAATTAGAATATTTATAATAAATATAATCAAAAATAATTATAATAATAAATAAACCCTAATAATAATAATTAATAATATAATAAATCAATATATATAATAATATAATCACATATAATAATAATGAATAATAATACATATGAAACGATATTATTAACTAATATTATGATCATTACTAATTTCTTCGGTAATATCTTAAAAAGCCTCATCCATGAACACATTTAGGAAAGTCTTTTTCTCTCTTAACTTTCTTCTTCTTGCTATCATTTCTCCTTGATTATTATTTATTATTATATATTATCACTTATTGATTCATTATTATTTACTACTTATATTATATATTATTATATAAATGTTAAGAAAATTACTGAATTAGCAATATATCGGACCCTACTATATATATTCAATATTATTTTTATTTATTGATAATTATTATTTATTATTTATTATTATTATTATTATATTATATTATTATTATTATTATTTATTATTAATTATTATTAATTATATTACTATTACTATTATGCTATTATATTATTATTATATTACGAATTATTAATATTATTATTATTTTATTATTATTATTTATTATTATTATTTTTATAATTTTTTATTTTTATTTTATTATCTTATTTAATTCTTATATTTAATTAGTAGTATTATATTATTATTATATTATTATATTATTATTGTTGAGAATTAATTATTAGATCATTTTTTTTAATTATTATTATTATTATTATATTATTTATTTTGTTTTTTTTTTTTTTTGTTTTTTTTTACCTTTTACATTTTTTTTTTTTTTTTTTTTTTTTTTTTTTTTTTTTTTTTTTTTTTTTTTTTTTTTTTTTTTTTTTTTTTTTTTTTATTTTTTTTTTTATTTTTATTATTTTTACTTATTATATATATATATATATATTATTATATATATTATATATTATTATTATTATTATTATATTATTATTATTATATTATTATTAATAGTAATGAATAATAATAATAATAATAATTATCTTATATCAGGAATAATCCCTTAATAATAATTATATCTTTTATTTATAATAATAATAATAATAATAATATAATTAATAATAAAATAATAATAATAAAATAAAATAATAATAATAATAATAATAATATAATAATAATTAATTAATAATAATATTATAATGATAGTTAAATAAATGTTTCATAAAAATATAATAATAATAATAATAATAATAATATTATAAAATATAAATGTAATTAACAATAAGAATACAAATAATATAAAATAAATAAATAATACATCATAATAAAAAAATAATAATAATTAAAAAATAAATAAAATAATATAAAAATAATGAAATAATAAAAATAAAATAAAAATAAAATAATTTAAGAAATAATAATAATAATAATTAATAATAATAATAATAATAATAATAATATATAATAATAATGAAAGAATATTATATATATATTTTATTATCTTTATTAATTACTTATATTATTATATTATTTTATATTATTATATTATTATATTAATATATTTTATTATTATTATATTATTATTTTATTATTATTATTATTATTATTATATATTCATATATTTATTATTATTATGATTATTATACTATTATTATTAATATTAAGCAATTCGAAATTATATTATTATTATTATATTATTATTATTATTATTATTATATATTATTATTATTATTATATTATTATTATTTTATTATTTATATTAATATTATTATTATTATTATTATTATTATTAATATTATTATTATTATTATTATTATTATTATTATTATTATTATTATTATTATTATTATTATTATTATTATTATTATTATTATTATTATTATTATCATATTATTAAAGTATTTTATATTATTATTATATTATTATTATTATATTATATTATTATTATTATTATATTTTAAAGTATTTTTCATGTCATCACAATTGTTAAATTTAGTTTATTCTGGTATTATTAACAAGTCACAATTAGTAGCCCCATTTCAGAATTTAGGAAAATAGACCTTTTGTTATATTACATTCTTATTGATATCTCGATATTGCGATAGTTTTACGTTATAATATCGGAAAAAGTTATCGTTGTTATATATTCAATACTTAACGTGATTGTATTATAAGTGTACCTTTGACTATATATAATCACTTGAATATATCTCGTGTTCCTGTGTTTAAGGAAACGTGTAAGGTTCTATTCAATAATTGTAGACCCATGTCAGTTTTTGTTAATATCAATAACATAGTTGAAAAAATAATCCAGAATAGTTTCAAAAAATCTTGCAGTCACCTTAGCACCCAGATTTAAGGATTCCATAAAAGATAGCATAGTACTCATTCTGCCAACAAACTAGTTGACAGAAAAAGCATATACAAATATAATTTACATTATAATATATTTCATACGACCATCCAAAACATCACCTTGTGCCTGAGCGTGTAAGTTTTGATAAGGAAAATGGACAAGTAGGATTTCCAGGCTGTGTCTTTTTAATGGATTATTACGTATTTTAACTTTTTTAATATATAAACGCGAAGAGTAAAAATGTTTTTATTTTTATGTGTGGTTATAGTTTGGTATTCTTTAGGAATTCGATATTTTGTCCATTGTGATCTTCTTTTATGTAAAGTTTAAAATTTAGATTAATTAATTGAAATCTACACACACAACACAATGACAAACAAACAAAAGACAAAACATACAATAGAATACTACACAATCACATACTATGAAATAGACACTACCAAAACATAACACACTACTACCACCACATGAGACACAATAACCAGAACACAACATCCAAATCACAACTTGCCTAAAAACAGCTACCTAACAAAATTATGTAATCGAAAAATCAATCAGGCTGGAAGAAATTCTTAAATATAAACAAAACAAAAATACTTAAGCTAATTGGTAATTCAGTCAAATTACTAAATTACAGAAATCCAAGAAATATTCAATGATTAAAGTCAATGGATTACATTCTAGCATTGTTATGATAAATAATGAAAATATGTAAAACATTTGACAATAATTGTATTAATGTATAATATTTTTTAAGATTAGTTACACTATTACCTCTGCATTAAAATACTCTTTATAACTTACTACTCTCGTTTACTTTAGATTCCTGCTCATATTGTTTTAGGGGTGGATGTACCAGATTAATTCATCAACTTCTTCGAAAAGCAATGTGTTGTTAACGTTTGGTAGTGTCTTAGTTTCTACTCAAATGATATATATAAATTATATATACTAAGTTCACATAACAATCCTTATATATCCGTAAAATCACCTATTCCAATAAAAATACATATAATATATATATATTATATTATAGATTATATTCAACTATATTAATACCTATAAAATAACTATTACTTTTGAGATTTATATATATTGTTTTACATATCATACAATAAATACCGATAGCTAGCTTAATGTAAGGTATATTAATTATATATATATTTATATATTTATTATATATATATATATACTATATATATTATATATATATTATTATATATATAAATTAATTATATATATTATATATACTATATAGATATATATATATTAGATATATGTATTATATATATAATTATATATTTAATATAATATATATATATATATAAACAGTGATTCGTACGGGATTCACGATCGATTCTCGATCCCTGTGTGAACCCGAATGTAAATCAGTTCCCGATGTGAAGAATTTAAAGCCCGAAAGTATTGAATAAAGAATATGTTGATTATGCTGATAAGCTCCTAGAACATTTTGTATCAGCCTATGAAATTCTTTATGGAAAAGAAAATATTTCGCATAATATTCATGCTTTAAGACATATAGTTTCAGATGTAAATGTCTATGGGGTTTTGGATAATTATGCCAAGGTCGCCAGCACTGCGTGAAAAGAAATCCGCTCTTTTCAACTCTTAAATCTGGCAACAGTGGACGGGAAATGACGTCAGCGTTTCGGCGAAGGCTCAGACAGAATGAGACCTCAGTGTCAGTTTACCAGCTTCTTAGTCGTAATGTTCTGGTGCTATTTTCTGTTTAACACTTCTACCTATCATTCGAAATCTAATTAATTAATTTGATCCTTGTTTTTCTGATCAGTAGGATGAATAATGAAACTTAGGTTGTACTTTATTTCATTTTAGTCAAATTTCAAATGTAAATTTTTGCGTTACTTTTGTCAATTAGACTTCTGCCCTTCTATGTAATGATATATATAATATATTATTTATATATAATATATATATATTATATATATAATAATATATATAATATAGTATTATAATATATATATATAATATAATATATAAAATTATGATTTATAATATATATATATATAATTATAATATATAAATATATATACGATATGTATATCTATTATGATTAAGATTATATAAGAAATAGGTATTAGTATATAAATATTAATATATATTTTATAATATATAGTATTAATACTATATATATATATAATAATATATATTATATAGATAATATAATAATATATATAGTATATATATAATAGTATTATATTACTATGATATTATATATACATATATAATTTTATATATATTATATATATATATATATATATAAACTAGTATTTCAAGCGTTCCTATATTGTCAGGAAGACAGCGAACATTAAGCCGTCTAAAAACACGACGACGGGCACGAAGAAGGGCATTGGCGAGAATCTTTGCGGAAACCTCATTCAGTTTTTGAGCCAAAACTTAAAATGCGAATAGCGATAAGACAAAAGGAATGAGTGTTCATTTGCAGTCGAAGCATAAAAAGGAATTTGAAGAATGTAGAAAGCTGCAGAAACAAAAAGTTTTAGAATCGGCGAAAAAAAAAAAACATCACCAATCGATATATAATATTATAACTGGGAAGGCGGACTCTTCAAAGCAGTCACTCACTTCTGTGATAAATGCTTACGAAGATGTAAAACCTTTGGAAGTTCTTAGCGGCGATCTGTTTGACGATGACGTTGATCTTGAGTATTCATGTTTAACATTGGGAACCGTAGTACAGTCCTGTCTTTGAGCTTATGATTTACTACTGCTGCCTGGTCCGGTGTTTGGCGGTTCTGCAAAAGGCGTGAGGCTGAACTGGGCTTCTTAGTGAACTGTGACTATGGAATATCAACAATGGCCTTACAGAATGTGACAATGTGAGCATCTTCAGAAAAATATCGGTTTTGTAAATATAGTTCGCAATATTAAAGTTATGCATAGATTGCGCCCAGGCGTAGAGTAAAGTTGCGAATGTATTGCATAACCAGAAAGTAATATTGACAGCGTAATGGGACCGAAATGTCATTTATGTTATCTGAAGCTATCCATCTGTTTTGCTTTGAGACTTGAATTTTTTGGAGTTAATCATGTCAACGCAATGTTACTTGATGTTTGTCATTCGATATGTGTCGAGTTTGATCGTAATCTGGCAACAGGAAAAATGAGTTTTCTGCAATGTATAACAAAGATCCCATAACTTACTTTAACCTCCAGCGAGCACCCACAAGGCCTCCGAACTCCATAAGCGCAGACTAATCAACCACCAAACCGCGTCTGGATGCTGTTTTTTTCTGTAAAGCGCAATTGAGTAGTGAGTGTCGTCCTAGTAAGCTGCTACCTTGTACTACGTGAGTTCAAGTCGGCATTTACATGGTGGCCGTCTCATGAGAGTTGGCGGAAGTTCGATCGATTGCTAACTTAACGTGTTTGTCGCCGCAATTCAGTTAGGCTGTGATGCTTAGAGCGTGCAGCATTTTCGAAAAGGATTTAGCTAGCAGAAGCAGGATGCAAATGAAACTCCTAGCGCGGAAATTGGATGCAGCTGAATCAGGCAGCCTCTGTTCTTGGCGAGGCAATTATCATGGTGAGAGAAGGTATACCAAAAACGAGTTAGAAGCATCTACTGTGTAAGTTAAACAGATCACGCCAGGTTTTGTTCCATTTCTTTATTCGAATCCGAGTGAGTAATTTTACAGAACTGACACCGAATGACTAGCGTTATTAAGATCAGTCAACTTGCGTGGTTTTCACTTCGATGAACAACAATGTTTTGATGGGTAGTAAAGGAAGCAGAAAGCTTATAAGGTGGAGGTAATTTTTACATTAGCGCAATCCAGCTGTTATCGGACAAAACTGATAATGCAGAGGATTTGTTTGTCAAAGGTCACACGACAAGGTTGTTTACAATACCTGATATATATATATAAATTTGTATATATTATTTAATTATATAATAATTATACTATATATAGTATATATATATATACATATATAATATATATATGTATATATCATAATATAAATATAGCAGATATACAGATATAACTAGTATATAATATATATATAATTATATAAATATAAAGTATATATTAGTATAATATATAAATATTATATTATATAGGATAATATCATTTATATAAATAGATATATAAAAATATATATAAATATATATATATAATAATTATTGAGAGTCTTCATTAGTGTTTTATTGAGAATAAATTTATCTGAAGAATAACATCTTTTAACTTCTGAATGATTGTTTACAGAAATATATAATTATAATATATATATATATATATAATAATATTAATAAATATATATTTAAATAAGTATAAAAGTAATTTAGTAGTCTTAAGAGTATATAATATATTTAATATACATATATTATATATAAAGTATATAAATTATAGAGGGATAGTTATATACGTTATTACGATATATATATATATTAGTATTATATATAACATATTAATATAATATTATATATATATATATATTTATTTATATAATATCTATATATATATTTATAAGAAATATATATATAAAACATATAACATATTAGATATTTATATATATATATATATAATAATATTATATATATATATATAATTTATATAAATATAATATATATATATATAATATTTATATTATATTTATATATATTATATATGATATTATATAATATTATATATAGTATTATATAATATCAATATATAATATATTTATGTATATATTGTATATTTATAGTTATAATATAATATATATATATATATATAGTTTGTGATACCAAAAGGTACAGTATATTATACATTTCAGTAGATAAATAGCTTAAGTAATATATATATATTATATATATAATATATATATAATTATAAAATAATATATATAATACAATAATATATACATTATATATAATATATATGACATAGATTATATATATATACTAATAATATAATATACGTAAATATAATATATAATATATATTATTATATATATATATAAATATAATATATAATATTATAATAATATATATAATATGTTATTTTAATATATTATATATCTATATATATATTATTATATATAATTTATTTATATTATAAGTATATATATTATATATATATATATTATATAAATATATATACATATATGTTATATATTTATTAATATATTAATATATATATATTAATAATTATATATTATTATATAATTAACTATATTATATTATAATTATATTATATATATATATTAAATATATATTTATTATATATATATATATATATATATATTTAATATAATATATATATATATATATATAATTATATATATTTAATAATATATTAAAAAATATATATAGATATTTATAAATGAAATGAATAGATGGATATGGATCATTTAAACGAATATATAGTAAGAATTATATATTATATTATAAAATAACTGGTTTTCATACTTAAAATTATTATGGTATTAAATTTTTTATTATAATAAATAATAATATATATATATATAATATAATAATATATATTTATCAATATAATAATATAATAAATATATATATATTATAATAATAAATTTATTATATATATATATAAATTAGTAGTAATATATTATATATAATATAACACAATATAATAATAATAATTATATAAATAAAATAAATATATATACCGGCATATTAATAATAATTATTATAATATTTATGGCTGAAATATCGTATACAAACTAATAAAACTAATTTAAAACTAACAAATATCAATATAAAAAAAAATAAACACAATAACATACAAATATAAAATATATATATACTATATAAAATATAAAAAAATAAAATAAAAATAAAATAATAAAAACTATATAACATATAATATACCTAATATATCTATATTATATAATATCATACACTCAATATAAATACAATATACTATAAAACAATATATACTATTTATATATTATATATATACCCCTCCCTAAATAACAATATAAATACTCCCTATATACGTAATCTATATAATATACATCATTATATATATATAATATAATATAATATATTATAATATATTATATACTATATAATTTACTACTTTACCATTACTTATATATATCACTATTACTACTACAAGCACAAATTCTACTCTACCTCTCACCACTACCACTACTCATAAAAATAAATAATATAATATAATACCTAAACTATATATTACTATACTATACTTCTTAGGTCTATATATTACTACAATAACATAAACCCATATATATATATATATAATACTCTAAATAGAATATATCATAATAAAAATAAAAAACTACCACTAAAGCTATATCTACATAATAAAAAAATAATATATATAAAATATAAATAAAATATAATATATATAAATAATAAAAAAATATACCTATATAATAAACATATATATATATATAATATACTTTAACCCTATAAACCAATCTTACCATACAACATACTCACTCTTTATCATATATACTTATATATATTCCCTAATATATCACAAAATATATCTTGGGACTAAAATTACATCATAAAATAATATAACATAAATAGGCTTCATCACCTAAAATAATATAAAAATATAATAGAATAAAATATAATAAAAAATTAAATATATAATAAAAACCTATACTACTTATCTCCTAATAAACTAACACAAATATAACTCCTTCATCACTCACCGAACCCTCTCTTCAAATTATAAATAATATAAAAAGAATAAAAATAAATATATATAAAAATACTAGTATATAAATAAAAAAATAATATATATAATAATACACTCCTCATAACAAATATACATATAATATCTATTATATATACTAATAATAACTAAATAAATATAATAAAATAATACTATATAATATATAAAATAATAAAAAGATATATATATAAATAGATAATAAATAAAGATATATAAAAATATAATAATATATAAAAAAAAAAAAAAAATATATAAAAAAATAAATAATAATAATATAATAAGAATAAGTAAAATACAGATTATTGATTGGTGAATAATTTATGTTTTAGTTTACTTCTTGACGTTCGTGACATGAGCATTTCTTTGGCTCTCTTTGATTGCTTACTGTCCATTTTGGTCATTTTGTTAATACATCACGATTATAAATAAGAGAGTCTACAATTAATATATATATAGATTAAATAGTTATAATATAGTATCTAAATATATTATATATATATATATTATTTATATATTATATATAATTAATATAATATATAATATATATATATTATATATATATATATATATATATTGTATATATTATATATATATTATATATTATATATATATAGTATATATATATATATATATTATTAATATAGTATATATATATATATGTATGTATGTATATTGATTATATATGTATAGTTTATGATATTTATAGATCATAATAGATCTATATATATATATATACAGTATTATATATATATATTTATCATTAAATGATATATATATATATTGTATATATATAAATCAAAAAAGTCAATATTAACACATCAAAAACACAACTACAACACAACAAAAACCACATAACAACCACACAACCACTCAAACCAACACCAACCAACAACCCATAACAAGACATAAATCCAACAACACTACAGACCATAATGACACACAAAAACTAAAACAAAACACTCAACAACAAACCACACCCCACACACCGAAACAAACAACCAAACTCAAAAAAACAACCCAACTCCCAACAAAACCAACACAACACCCACACAACACCACAACAACATTAACACACACACACACCAAAACAAAAACAACTCACCAAACAAACCCCAAAAAAATCACCACAGAACAACACCACTCACGACAAACCCAACAATACAAACACACCACCCCACACTCTCGCCGTGTTTGCGGGGCACACCAAGTGTGGGTCGTGCGTGGCTTAGTGTATATATGTATATAGTTATAATTATATAATAATATTATATATATATATAAATATATAGATAAATATATATATATATATATAATATATAGTATATATATTACTATATATTTATACTAAATAGTATATATTATATATTATATATATATATATATACTATACATATAATATAATATATATATATGTATAAATATTTATATATTAATTTATATATATATACTATATATTATATTATATATATTATATATATATATATATATATTATTATCTATTATATAATATATATATATATATATATATATATTACATATATATATAATTAATAATAATAATAATATAATAAATAATAATAAGTAATAATAATAATTAATAATAATAATAATATATAATTATAATAATAATAATAATATTAATAATATATAATGATATAATAATATTGAAATGCACCATACCTGTCGGAATATCTTCCATAAGACAAATCCTGTGTCTATCACCATAAAAGAGGATTTTCGAATTGGTAAGAGTCCTTGGAATGTTTAAAATCTTTTCCATTAGTGTCCTCATCGTGGAGTTTGGATCTCTTTTATACAAATTTATATAATTATATAAATTAAATATATATTATTATATATATATATATTATATTATATTTAATATATAATATATATTATATCATATATTAGTATTATATATATATATAATATAATAGTATATATAGAAAACAGAAAATAATTTAAAGTCTACGATGCATATTAAGTGAGCAATGTTATGAAAACATTTGTTAAATGAATATGAAATAGCGTTGAAAAACGAGGTCACATTTGCTCTCCTACAAGAAGGATGAGATTGCGACCAAAGTATTCAAGAATAAAAGTATTGAAAATTAATGACAATACGTAACAGAGCATAGGAAAGTGAAACTGAAAGTTGTATGATGAAAATTAGTTCATAAAAAAAATTGTATCTAGAAACTCTGGGAATTGTGGTGTGTGTGCTAGGTGTTGTGTGTGTGTGGTGTGTGTGTTGTAGGTGGGTGGGTGGGTGGGTGTGAGTGGTGTACTTACAAGTATCTGGCGAAAATTCGGTCCTAAAAAGGTCAATTCTTCTCATAAACAGTTTTTTGCCAGGGAAATCAATCCTTATTGCAGGCATTGCAAATATATTGAAGATCATCTGATTTGTTTTGCTGAAAATACATTATATAAATATATAGTATATACGTATATATATATATATAATAATATTAAATATAGTATATATATATATTATTATATATATATATATATATAAATATATATATTATTATTATTATATATATTATTATATAATATTTAATATAAATATATATAGTAGTAATATTATATATTATTATATATATATAATATATATATAAATATATATAATATAGTATAATATATAATGATATCTATATTTATAATATATAAATATATATATATTATATTAATTATATCGCTATTGTGAAAATTTATTACTAGCGATTTATTGATTTTATATCTTAGCTAAAGTTCATAGTACTTTTGATCATAGAATTCTTGAACATTGTATTTTAGTATCTTAAAGTTCTTAAGTAATTATTTCTTGATTCGATTGCCTTTAAAATTCTTGCTTTGGCTATTCGTGTTGTTTATTCATTTTTGAGTTTCGAAACGAAGTTACCTGTAAAATATTGTTTGAAATATGAAGTATTAAATCTTAATCAACTTAATTGTTATATATAATATATATTATATATATATATATATATATTATATATAATAATATATAATTATATATATATATTATCATATATATATTTATAATATACTACATATATATATAATATATTATAATTATAAAGTTAAATTATTTAACATGAGGATTGATAACACTCATTATAATACTTTAAAATTGTGGCTGAGAGATTTTGTTTTTAATGTTTTTGACACTTCCTTCATTTAGATTCTCGATATGATCTTCCATACTACTGTATCATCTTAAAAACGTAAATATTTATAGAGTCATCCACCCTAGATCTTTACTTATCATTTAACCATTAATAAGATGCCATTTAGGAACTTTCTTCTCACCACTATAATCAGTTTTCTCAAATCTCTTTTAGCCAACCGAATTATTGAGTGCCTCTTCTTACAATCAAAAAGGGCACATTCCCTCTGAACTTTTAAGTCACATACCTCTCTTTTTCTAGGAGAGTTCATGTGACGTTTTATATAGGTATGTATTCCTCAGGAGTTGCCCTAACCTCCAGCGTGAAATCATGTTTGGCAATTAAAAGCTGCAAACTTGGGATGGAATTCTGGTCTTATTTCTTTGATTTCTCTTGGAACGATTACAGCCACTGCGGGAGATATCCTTCGGAGTACATCGATCTCATAGCTAAAGGATTATCTCCAGAATCTTTATTAATATTTTATATAGCAAGGTTATTTTATATTCTCCAGTTTTTAAAAATTTCATTTGTACATTTGGAAAAATAAAATAACTGAGAGTAAACATTAATATTAAACATTTTTTATTTTTTACTAAATATATGGAAATTAAACTTTTTAATTAAATAACATATACTATTTACAGACTATCAATAAGCAGTAAATCTATAATAAACTACAATATATATAGAGTAGTTGTTACTAACACTAGGGGGTGGAGATCTCAGTAGCTATTTTATGTTTTTTAACTCACTGTTTTTCTGCTTTAATATATATAGCTAAACTCATTGTTTATATGCTAGCTACATTTATACTCATAGTTTTACTTGACTTTAACATCATTAGTACTGATTTTAACTAGACTTTACTACACATAATATTTATATTAACCTTAATAATCTACCTTAAAAAGCGTCGAGTAAAATTAGAATGGATAATGCAGAAGAGAGAGATGAGGAGGGGATGGATTACCGTAGAACGCACGTCAGAGTTTGAAGTATGCGCTTTGTTTTAACGCTAGCTGTGTACTGCTTTAACTGATGATAATTTTTTAAGGCTTCGAAGAAGCTTTCGTACTGCTGTTGGGACGCTTCGGTAAAAGAACTTTCCTGGTCTGGGGCTTTTACTCTTAATCACTATCACAATTAGTAAACTGAGTAAGATCGTTTTAGAATCGCTGTTTGTGACAATGTACTGCTATATATTCCACCGTTCACATTCGTACTATTACTGTTCATATATGATTTTTTGATCAAGCAATTTGACAGCCTGCTTGACCATAGTTGTAGTGGTAAGGCTGTTTTGGTTTCAGCTTCTCTGCGAGAATTGGAAGAAATTGTTAAATAACTGGCATTTCTAAAACTGGGATCCCTTTGCACCATCCGAAACCATAGGCGCTTACATGTTAAGAAATTCAAACACACTGAAGACTCATTAACTTACTTCATGAGATCTTTGAAATACTGTAAATTTAATCAACTTTCTGACACTCTTTCAGTTTCTCTTGACATGATTTTTTTTTCTGCTATGTGAAATAAGCTCCTAAATTCAAGGAAAGGTTTGATGGCACCAGGGTTTCCCATCATAAATTTTCCACTCGTGCCGCAGATGGCTTGTGCTTTCGATGACAGCATGGAACGGAAACCATCCGAAACTGTGTTTAAGTTTCACGCCGACGAATACCCATCCCACTTCTGGTGAACTGTTCCGTGTGAGTCAACTTCGAGAATCTGATTTCTCCGTCTTCCAAAGCCATGCAAAGGCATGGCTACAGAAATCTGGTAACACAGGTTGTTCCGTACTGTCTTGGGGTACGATCCAAAGTCGAGTAGAAAAAGCGTTTTCGCGTTCTTTTTTCTATTACATTAGGATTAAACCAAACGAAGGTAAGTTGATAAGCCATTATACCTCCTAGCACTTGTCTCCAGGAAGAGACTCACCCCAACGATCACCACTAGTTATGACTTATACGTAACTACACAATAACGCCACAAATAGAGGTCTCTTAGCAAAGTTCGAAATATTTGTCCGTCGTTAATTCTTATGGAATGTGAGCGTGCACAGAATGAGCGCACTAAATCTTTCAACCTTAACCAATTAGCTCGGAGAAGTAGTTTGCTCAATTGAAATTCCAATGATTGTAATCTGGCGCAACTATCCGACATTACAATAATTGTTTTCTTGCCTTAATCATTGGAGAAAAGTTTTTGGCCTTGAATACATACTACTTGTATGAGACTTTTCGGGACAACAACATTTTGTGTCTTCAATCAAGTTTGGATTGTCCCGCTGCTGTCCGTGCTCAGTTCGATGGTTCATTTCGCTAGCCATCTAAACACGAAAGAATTTCTTTCATATTTCTTTGGAGCAAGTAATTCTGCCAACACGTTTTTCAAGTACCTGAAAAATCTATAGGAAATCTAGAGTAATCCAAATAGATTAGGAGCCCCAGTTGACCAATGACTATCTAGGATTACCTGTATGGATTCGTACTACTGTGGATTAATTAGACCAAAATCATTTAAAAGTTTCCTGGTAGTTGTGCATAGTGGAGGGGATACGACAGGCCACTATTGGAGGTATCTTTATACCATTACTAGGGGTGGCAGATATTTGGTTGGCGGGCAGACTCACTACTTTGGAGCAATTCAATGAATAGAACCTTGAAAGTAACTGAAATCAACATCATAATCTTATATCATTATAAATCTATAAGGTATATTAATTATTATTATTTATATATTTTATGTATTTTACGCTAGTTAAGGTAGTAAGTTAGTAAGTATCCAAGTAGCTCTAGTAGTTCGTAGTAGATAAACTGTTCATAGCTACTATTACTGTTGTTCACGTGTTCAAATATGCGAAGGTAGAAGTTCCACTCCTGCACCGTACTGCTGCAGACTAGCCCTTGAAATCGCTCCAGAGTATTAAACAGGCGACGGATTGCTGGACAGCTGTGCAGAGGTTCATTCGCCCATGGTCTTTTGAGCATATGTTTTTGATATGCCATATAGCGTTTATGCCTATCCCAAAGCCTCACTTCCACCTAAGTATCTCTGTCTGGGAATATAACTAACTATGAACAAAAAATTAAGAGAATCAAATAATATAAATAATAAAATCAATATATGATTAATAATACTAAATTAAGACTCAGTCTTAGTCGTATTAATTAAATCTATTAGAAAATCGAAATAAATACATGAATAAAATATATGTATGCTCATAAGATCACAAAAATTAGATACAATAATAATATAATAATAATATAATAAATAAGAATAATATAATAATACATGAATAATAATAATAATAATAATAAATGAATAGTAATATAATAATAAGAATAATGCGATATGCAAGTAAACAATTAATAATTAATACTATAATGTAAGTGATAGCAGAGTGAACAATGATAATAATAGAGTGCTATATAATCCACAAATTCAAATGATGAAATAATATAATATCAATAGAAAGAACATAATAATAATTGAATTAATTGCTATGATGAAAAAAAATGAGATGTGTGGTTTGTTTTTATAGGATGCTTAGTTTTAATATAGGTTTTAAATATTGTAAAATTACACTGTATAAAAAAATGAGATGGATAAAAAATATATAGAATAGAATCAAATTATAGTTAAATAATAACAGTTTAAGAAACCGAAAACTTAGAATAAAATTAAGAATAAATATATATAAAGAATAAATAGTTAAAATTATAATTATTTAATGTTGGTGAGTGTGATGATTTTATCTGAATTTTACTTATAAATGTTAGTAAAGAAAATTAATTTAAACTTAAATTATAAATGAACATTTTAGGTAAAAAATTGAATTTAAATATCAAAGCATTTAGCTAATGGAGTAAAAAATGTAATTTAAAAATTATTAAAATACATTTAGAAACGAAATTTAATTTTAAAATATAGAACAGAATAACGTATCGACAAATAATTTTAGTACAAAAATTTCTTAATTTTAAAAATTTATTTATAATGATCCCGTTCTTATTTGAGATTATGAATTGAAATATGAGATTGATCTCGTTTCTGAAGTGCCTGTGACCTAAGATATTATCACAGCAATATTTGAGGCGTTCAGTAGTAGTATCTCATGATCAGGATTACTGGAATAGCCACACATATATATATAGGTATTATAATATATATACTGATATATAAATTATAATAGTAATATCATAGAGTATAAAATATATAGTTATATATATATATACGTATATATTAATAATATATCCTATATGTATACTAATACATTCGGTTATATATACTATAAGTTACGTTTGTGTGCTATGCTATATATATATTATATCTATACTATTATATATATACACAACTATTATATCTATATATATATATATATATATATAGGGATCACCATATATATAAGTAGATATAGTATACTATATAATTATATATATAATATAATATTCTATAATAATATGAATATATTAACGCTATATATATACTATCAAGTATCTGATTATATTATATTACTATAGTACTTCTATATTATTATAAATTCATATACACTATATATATATACACATAATATACTATATGATATATATATATAGAATAATTATATAAGTATGTGTCATTAATTATGCAGAATCGTTACATGCCTGGCCGAAAAAATGTTTTGAATTACTAAAAACCATTTGAAATTCCAGCTTCCATTTATAATACTCTCAAGTTAATTTAATTATTCTAAAAAAAAAATAACATAGAATAATAAATATTATTGATTAAAAAATGAAAAAAAGGTTTAATTGACAAAATTGCATTAGTCTTTTTTTATTATCACGATGAGTTAACATTGTGTTCCACAGACTAAGTCCATCAGCATATCATTGTAGATAGAATATAATTTGATTAGCTAACAAATTGGAATCGTGAGTCGTAGGGGGAGGAGAAGGCTGGTCTTTTAGATAAGTTGAATAATGTTGTGTTTACATTTAGGGGGTCATGGAGGGTGGGGGGGTTTTCAACGGCTTATAGAAGTACGGTAACTTTTTCCACGAAGTCCATTTCATTAAGTATCCAAAAAAATAAAACATATGTATCATGCAACAAGTTATTCTAAAATACTTTGTCAAATAAGATATTATATTTTCACCTTTTTAAATGAATGAGGGGGCGATGGGGGGGGAATAAATTCAGCAGCAGCGCTACTGGCATTAGTTATGGGGGTGGGGTATGACCTTCGTTGTTGTCTCTATCTATTGAACGAAAGGTAACATACATAACCATGTTTCCCGCTACTGCGCAATGAGGCCAAACGGAGAAGATCCTCGTCTTTTTATTGTAAACATCGGATTTCAATTTTTGGCTCATAACTTCGAACTAAATAATGCTTTTTTGGTGTATTGTATTACTTCGATTTGGTGCATAGCGCCAGAAGGACTCGGATTAAGACTCCCTGCTGGAGACCGTGAGGATTCCTCTAAAATATTTGAGTAAGACTAATAAGAATAAAAAGTCAAAATATTAAAAGAAATAAACTTTGTAGAGCCTAAATTGATACAAATTGATATTTGGAATTGTTATGATGACAAATTGCAATTTTAAACATGGAATGAAAATAGCATATCGTTTAAATATACTAGTGTATTTAAAATAAATACTGAAGTAATAAGAGTAGAAAATATAGATAAAAAATATATAATAATAATATAAATAATTTATTTCTTTATCGTAACTTAGAATTTTATTAAATTAAAAATAACAATAGAAACGAGAGCTTTAATGCAAAGAATTGTCCTGTATCCAAATATGTTAAAAACGTATTATTAGTAGAGTCTAAAGTCTTGGCCATCATCAGGTTCAGTCATATGTAATTATAAACAATCGCGTGCCCATAGTTGGCACGTTAGCTGAATTATTAATTGAGCTGGCAAGATATTCTGTCGGCTGATTCTTGCGATGACATAGGTGTCTTAATTGCCTGAGAAAAATTGAGTGCAATTAGCACTGAATAACACTATTACCGAGCGACTGGAAGTGACGAAATTAGTAGTATGATGTACGATACGGACAATCCCGCACAGTTAGGTATAGCAGACACGATTTCCCTTATATTTGCATATAACCTCTGTTTCTACTGCGAACTATAGAAGTTCCGGAGGTCCTGCGTGCTGAGACGTGAGGCTTGTTGGCGTATGAATTGTGAGTTTCAGGTTGACCGCCAACGGAAAATTTAAGTCTAACTTCAAATTAGTGAATGGAAGGAACCGTCCTCTGTTCGGGAAAGGAAATTTTTCGGGCAAAAATTCCTGTTCCCTGCAGTGTTGAGGGGGTAAAATGGTGAAGAGAAAGCTTTGCATTTCTTATCCTAGAGGTCAACGAAGGCGGCAGTAATGTTTTGAGTTCAGCTGGACAGTCATTGAGACGCATACTGAATACCTCGTCGACAGAGGTTGGTAAATAAGGGTGGACGGTGATCTTCATTTATAAAACAGTGCGCACGATAACTCCGTGCATGTACTGAAATTAAAGAACGAAGGCGATTCGCTAAGCAGGTCTTTATGTCGGGTGTCCGGATAAATTCGAATATTCTTTTGCAGTGGCCTAATATTTTATAGTCGAGATGCTTTCCACTGTCCAAATACTAAAGAGGGAGGATGCTGTCCTATGGGTGGTTGGCGGTGCGTGTTCCAGTATGAATAAAGTTGGTATGTGGCTGTGTCGCTCTCCTACTGTGTCCGTCGTCAAACACACTAGCTAAATATTCGCTGCAAGTTTCAGTCAATGTCGGACTATATATTGGTAGCGGGCTGGTATTTGACTAAATTATTACCGACTTCACATCCTTCTCGGTTGTGCATTTCAATTAGCCATGTTCTTAGCACTAAGAATTCTACCCTGTTATTAGGGTTAGTTGTTTAGAAATGGATTAGTGAATATATTAGAATGTGCAATTGTGTCTGTTGTTTTAATGGTTCAACAGCAGGTTCTAAATAAAGTATATATAGTTTCACTGTATATATAACGTATACATGATAGCGTATATATATATGTATTAGATAATGAAATATAGTTTGATACTGTTGATTGTAATAGTAGTAATGTACTATGATTAATAATTCGATAAGCAGTATATATTCACCTATTAGTTAAGTATTAGTGATATTATATGTTAGTTAGTATATATCTAATATGATATATTAGATTCTATAAGGAGAAGACGCGCTATATAATCGTATGAGTAGTTTATGACGACGTATATAATGTATTGTATATACAGTATAGGTATATAGATACTTAGGGGCGCTACTATACGAAGTCAATAGAGTTAGTTAGCTAGCCTATATAAGTAGTATTAGAGTATAGTAAGTTGATATATGTCAGGTGTAAGGTGGTAGTCAAGTTCGTAACACATGAGATCCGTGTCATTATATAATATACTATAGTAAGGTATTGGTACTATTATAGTACCTTGTAGATACAAGTATATATATATATTTAGCTATATATAATATGATATATATATATAATATTACGTATATAATATATAATATATATAAAAAATATAGAAATATACATATAATTATATATAATATATAACTTTTTACTATCACTGAGAATCTTATGGTTCAGTAACCACCGAATATTGGATATAAACACTTTTATTGTGGTGATGGTGGGGTTCTGACAGCGAACCTCAAAACTTATATTAAGCAAAAATTAACATATAATCTTGCAAAGGTTTTTGAGACACCCTATCTTCCGACCTCTCAACTTGAAACCAAAATTGAGAAAAGTGTTTACTCCCTCCCTCCCCTTCATTGAAAACTCTTTGGCACAGGACTGAAACGACTGGGAATGGTACAAATAAAAAAAAAAAAAAAGACTCGCACTATCACTTTGACTACAGAGGACTTTGAAGATTGGGAATGGTACAAAAAAAATCACAGACTCGCACTACCCCTTGACTACACAGGACTTTGAGGATTGGGAATGGTACCAAAAAAATAAAAATAAAAGACTCGCACTCCCACTTTGACTACACAAATTCGACCAAGCTAATTTTAATTAATGGTATGGGTATTATAAATTACATATATTAATTAATCACAAAAGAAACTTCAGCCTTTTTTAACTACAATGTAAAAGAAATGTAAAAATATTTCAAATAAAATTATCCATTCTTGTTGCTGTTGTTTGCAGTAGTAGTAGTGGTAGTAGTAGTAGTAGTAGCTGCTTGTGAGCATGTTTCTTAAGTTTAAACATTAGTAATAAAATTAAATACAAGATAATTTTGATTGGTAAATTTAAACTGTGACATATCATATTAACATAATTAAGAGCAGGATTGCTGACCAGGGGTAAAAAAAAGAAAAGAAAATATTCAAATTTGAGGTTGGGTTTCCAAAGCTTTTTACCTACTCCGTAGTGAAAAATAATAACAATAATAATAATATAATGAATATATAATATATAGATAATAATAATAATTATATACATAATTGTACACTTAAAATATAAAATAATGAATATGATGTAAAAAATATTAAAATAATAATTATAATAATAATAAAGCTTGATAACAATAACAATAATAATATTATTATAATTAAAAACAACACTTGATTCACAACTAATGAATAATAATAAATATAAATAAGAATAATGAATGATAATATAATAGATAATGAATACAATATCATTTAGAAATTGATCAATATACTTGAATAAGTAAAAAATATATCCATTAATTGATAATAAATATAAAAATCAATCCTAATAGTAATCTTAATCAACATTAATTAAAAATTATATAATCAATAATGAAAAAATTACTAAAATACTTCATAAACAGAGAATACAAAATCAAATAAAATATACACTTAAATTAATAAAATGATAAAGAAATAATAATTAATTTAATTAATAACTTGTAATAATAATAATAATAATATACTAATAATAAATAATAATAATTATATATAATTAATGAATAAGAAATAAAAGCATTACAGATATATTTTCAAAAATAGATATAATAAAGATAATAACGAATGGGAGGTGAGGGAGGCTTATATAATATAAATGAATCAAAAAAACAATTATATATAAACGATTATATGGCTAAAAATATCTTCTAATTTATTAAAAATATTACATAAAAATTAGAAATTGGGGAAGATTACTTCGGGGAGCAGTCTCTTTACTATTCTTCAAACTTAAAATTCTCTGTCTCCTCTCCCACTCTCTATCTTTCTCTGTCTCTCTCTCTATTTCCTTTCAGATCTTCATCTCTTTCACAGTTCTTTTCCTACTCTTACAATTTTCAGAATGCTGTCTGTACTTTCTAAGGAGGCCTGGAATCTCTTCTCTCCTGCTCGTCTCTCTCGTCTGGTTCTGGGTCGGTCTTTGACTCTACGGTTCAGCTCTCTCCCTCACTCTTCATTGCGTCTCGCTCTTCTCTCTCTTCTCATGCTCCCTCTGGCGCTGGGGCGGGCGGGAACTCAATATTGCATTCATTCATATCTGAAAGGATAATGTAGTTTTGCTAAAACCTAAATCAGAGGAGAGTAGAGGAAATTCATCGCCTGTGAAAACAAAATATTATTTACTCAATGAAGTAGTAGTAGTAGTAGTAGTAGTCAGCGAGGATTTCTTTCGAAAGTAATATATGTTTTGCAAATATTGAATGAGTTATTATATTTATTATTATATTATTATATATATTATATTATTATATTATTATTATTATTATTATCATTATTATTATATATTATTATTATTAGTTATTATTATATATATTATTATTATTATTTGATTAGGTGTAGTAGACATGTAGTAATCACAAGTTATCGGTATTGCAGTTTTTCACATACATTTTTTGTGTAGTGATTATATAAGTTTATAGTCAAAGAACGTATATATACGTACTATACAACAAGACACAAATTGATTACTAGTAAAGTGTCTGTAACTAGATATATATATATATATATTATATTAATTATATATATAGTAGTATTATATATAAGTATATATATATAGTATATAATAGATATATGTATATATTCTCACTTTCTCTCTCAGCTCCCAAGTTATAATGTCTGCAGTCTGATCAATTCCCTCATCCTCCAAGCGCTAGTTCTTTTGAGCCGATCGAAGTCAAATCCCTCTTCTAGCCGGGCTTGCTAGCTGGCCGTATAAATCCTCCTCGTCCAAATACCATTCCGAAATGAAGATATAACGAATAAGCTACTTGTATCGCGGAAAATGCGTTGGCGTGGTGTGCTTGGTTGTGTGTCTGTGGCTGTGTGTACTGTGTGTGTGTGCTGTGTGTGTGTGTGTCGATGTGTGTGATGTGTTGTGGTGGTTCTTGACAGTCAGGCTATAAGGTGATATTAGATAAAAAGAATAAGTCTAACCTCCCTTCCACATATACTAATAGTATGTATATATATATAGTATTTGTTATAGAGACCTAGTAATTAAGTAGTATATTATTTAGTAGTATTATATAATATTATATTAATATATATTATATATACTATATATAGTATTATATATATATAATCAGTATATATATTATAAGTATATAGCAGCCATAAGTATCATAGTATAGTAACCGCACTGATCCAACTTGTTTGACATCTTAGTTGCCACAACAGGCCATTTTATGACTTCCCCATCATCTGGTGCTGGGACCTGGGTGTATTGGCGCCCTTCACGCAATGTGGTCGAGCGCCACTTGCCTAATGCCACAGGTGGCTTTTTTCTGTGATCCATTTAACGCCAAATCACCTAGTGGCCTGGGCACTGGGGTGGTCAATGAATTTGGCCTTACGTTCAGACTATGTTCGGTGAGCTCAATGTTTTATACCTTGGCAACATACAAGGGCCTAATAATGCGATTCCACATGCTTTGGTTGGCATTGCTGGCAAAATGACTACAGTAAAATATTTAATCCACTTATACACAATGACGTCAAGACCGTTTATGACCGTCAAGGACTATTATTTACGCGGCATGGAACGGTTGACGTTATTCCAAGTGTCACCCACTTGGAACGGGTCACTCGCCTGCAATAGTCCGCTCACAATTATAGTATTAGTACTTATTAATTATTATATTTATACTATATGATAAATATATATATCATATATTATATAATAGTTATTATAGAATATATGCGATTTGTAAGCGAGTGGTAGTAGGTATGTGATAAGCTGAGTAACAGTATATAGTGGGTGTGTAGTACTGTATGGTACTGGGTATATAAGAGAGGAGAGGAGAGAGGGAGAGAGAGGGAAGAGAGGACAGTTTGTATCGTGTAATAATTAATTTGGCCTAAATTGTTCAATAATTGTGAAGTAGAAGGAAATGCAAGAATTGGTCTCAAAATACTGTAATAAAAGATAAAAATCCCTGTATTTTGGATTTTTTGATGCAGCTAATGCAACTTTCGTTAACAAAAGTTATTTCGAACGATATAACAATATAGAGAAATAAAAAAGATAATATTGGTATATTATATATATATATATATATATATATATATATATATATAATATTATATCTATATAGATATATAATATATATTATATATATATAGTAATATATATATATTTATATATATGAATGATATATTATATATATATTACTATTATATATAATAAAATAATGTATAACTAATATATTATCATATAATGATATATAAATATTATAACAATTTGATATATATATATATATAATAATATTATGATAAATATAAATATATTACGCCTCAATTATATAATATATAGCTATTATTATTTATAATATATTATATATAAAATAGTATATATACGTATATTATAAA